>JADGJK010000150.1:0-50519 GCA_027600645.1 Nowakowskiella sp. JEL0407 | reverse complement strand
TTTTTTTTTTTTTAAAAAAAAAAAAAAAAAAAAAAGATAATAAATAAATGGTATGGGAAATGGAAGTGGGTGTACCTTCATTTCATCAATTTTTGAAACTTCCAAAACCAACTTCTTCACACCCGATTCGAATACCCGTAACTCTTGAAAAATCTCTAAATACAAATCACTATTTCGTATACTTTCTAGGTGTCCGTCCCAACTGAGGATTTTATATTCTTTTAGTTTAATCTTTGGGAAATTTCCTGCGCCGCCAGTTGGGAAAAACCGTGATTTTACTGTGGAGGATTTTTCGAGGACGCTGTTTATGTTTGTTGTTCGAGGTGTGGTTGAGGTGTTGGGGTTTTGTTGTGGAGTGGGTCGCCATGGGTTTGTGGTGCTGATTACTGGTTGGGGTTTATCGGCAAGTTTCAAGTCGGGTTGAAAGTTTGAGTTTTGTAGGGTGGAGTGGTTGGGAGGTTCGGCGGGGTCTCGTGGGACCATTGAACTTGTCCCAAATGGGTTTTCGAGTGGGTTTGAAGGTAAGGATGATGTTGATGTGGAGAAAAAATCGGGCCGGAGTTTGGGTTTCGGAGGCTCGTCGTCAACGTCGACGATTTCTACTACAGAATTGTCATTTTTTTGGTTACTGGGATATGTTCTTATGAAAGAGCGTTGTGGTTGAGTTCGAAACAGGGATTTTTGGGTTAGGTTGTTGGATTGTTCGTGATATTCTGGAATTGATTGTTTTTCAGAAGAATCAACTCGTAAGCTTTCAACTCGTCGAGTGTATTGCGGCGCGGTAGTGGTTTCGGATGTCAAATCAATCGAACTGGGGGCTTCAACTTTGCGAACTTTTGGTGGTTGTTGATAATCAGGACTGATGTCTCTTCTGCTAGATCCATGCTGTCGTTTACTCGCTACAAGATAAAGAGTAGATTAATGAGGGTTATTTGAAAGAGAAAAAATAAAAAAGTTGAGGAAAAGAAAGAATAAAGAAAAGGATTGCGACAGCAGTCTCTGGATCTTTTAACCAAAAAAATGAGGAAACGACGGCGAGAAGTCGCCGGAACAATGACACTGTAGTGACTGTAGTACCTGTACCGGCACTTGGCTTTTTCTCATTCTCTCTAGCATTCGTCCGCACCAAATTATTCAAATCCAAAATCGGATTCCGACGCCTTTCCTTCCTCACTCCACCCACTGGTTCCCTATGCTGTTGCTTCAACCCTAACACACAAAAAGTTTAAATAAATTAGAAAAAAAAATAAATTAAATTCTAAAAATGAAAAAAGAGTTTTTGGGTACCATTGGAATGGTGATATAGTCCTTGAGTATACGTTTTATTACTATTATTGCTAACGTGATGGGGATCGTAACCGTGACCGGCTCCAGTCGGTTCATACTGCGAGAAAGAGTGTGAGAAGTAAATGAGGATGCACGAAATAAAGAAAAAAGCATACGGTATCGGAGGGAGTTGATATGGGACTTTTATAAAAAGAAAACAGTAAATCAGGCATGCATGGAAAGGATACAAGACATACACGGAAGAATTCTGTTGTTGCAGCAGTTGCTTGTGGAGAAGAGACTTTTGGACGGACATGGGCGGAGTCTGCTAAGCAAGAGTGAGTGAGAGTGACTAGGGACAAGAATGGCGTACAGGGTCCTGCGCAGAGGGACCAAAGAAGCTGCTCAAGCCTTTAAACAGGCTGCTGAACATTGACGTGTGGCTAATCGCTGTATTGCAAGAACCCTCCCACGGTCTCCAGGAACTGCTGCGGCGACTCGGAGTGCACCCTACTCACAGTTACTCTTTATCTCACAACACGTCCATGGAACTTACCAGTGTCCCGCTTCTATCTCCCGAATCACGGCCTGCGGGAAATACCGCTTAATCAACTCTTCATCCCCCGCTTGTATATAATCTGATCTACTCCCGCGCACAAACAACGTCGGTTTATCAAACACTGGCTTATCTAAATTCTCCGGTGGGAATTCCCCCAGTGCGTCTAAATACTCGGATATCGACGCGAGATTCACTCTCCATCGGAATTTACTTGTTGTTTCGTCTTTTTTTAGGTTGGTTAACAGGAATTGTCGGATTGGTATTTCCTAAAGTGTAATTGTTGTTAGGTTTTGGTGGTTATGTGACAGTGAGAGGGGGTAAAAAACATACCGGAATTGTGGGTTTTAGAATTTCATCTGCTTCAGAAGGTGAATTTATCTCCGTCCTCGCAATCTTTTCCATTGCTATTTTCAACACACATTATTTTAAAAAAAAAAAAACGTGCTTTGAACGAAAAAACTTTTACCTGTAATGTACCCACGAAATAATCCCCCCAATCCTTTATTCGCAGGCGGAATATCAACAACAATTAATTTCTCAATCTTTGGACTTCCAAATAACGCCGTCGTCATCGCTACTTTCCCTCCCCTACGCACACACACAGAATTTTATGAAATTCACCCCAAAAATATTAAATTGTTTACATGGAATGTCCCATAAGCGTCACTCTCTCCAACCCCTTCTGCCGTAAAAACATTTCCAAGTCTTCCGCCATCGCTTCGTAACTCATTATCGGCGCATGCTCTGATTCCCCGTGATTTCTCAAATCTACCGTGATTACATTTGCATTTACCCGATTTGATAATGCGTTTGCTATTGACCTACGTTTTATGTATGTGTTAAGTTTTTCCCCCTCCTTATTCTTTGTTTAGTTACCGCCAGTTTTGTTTGGATCCGAATAAACCGTGTAAGATTACTATCGGAATTTGTGTGTCCAGTGTAGTTGTGCGTGGTTTGGCTGTGTATGATGATAAGTTTACTTTTATTGGTGATGCGGCGGTCGTGTAGTGTCTACACATCCCAATTCCAAACATATTTCGTCGAATTGGAATTTTGATTTTCGAAAACATTTTATGGAAATGGCAAGACCTGTCTCAATCTAAATTGGATTTTAAACAGAAATTCACTGTTCGATTTTATTTCAGATTTTCAATTCTCGAAAACAAATCTGTCATTCTTCCTTCAAGCGACGTAACATTCTTCAAGATAATGTCCTTATTTTCACTAAACGACTTTTCCATTCCCGAAACCGCCTTCACCAACTGTTGGGAATTTCTCTCCAACTTTGCCTGATCTTCCTTCAACTGGTTCAGGGTATCCGCAAACACCGCCGCTTCGCTATGCACTTGTCTAAGAGCTTTTAATCGTGTAATCAACATCGGAATCGAACTCGCCACCGGATCTAGTTTCTCCAACATCATAAACAAATATTCCACTCGCCGCTCAGTTTCGCTTTGTATCGCCTGCATATCTATATCCGACGTTCCTCCCTGCCGCGTGAAATCAATTGCGCTACCACTTCCCGTTGCAGAACTTAGCGTCGCATCAGTGTGACGTTTGCGAAGTTCAGCAAGTTTTTCCAGTTGCGCCGTAAGTGTTTTCACTTTTGCGTTCAACAAGTCCATTTTAAACGGTTCGGTAAGAATAGAAAGGTAATGATCCAAATTAGCGATCGCGGTAACCAAATTTCCTGAAGTTTGCACGATTTCTGATACGGTACTATCAGCATACTGCAAATCATCCACATAATGCGTCCCAACAACTTTTTCCAACGCGTTAATCCGAAGCTCCAATTCTCCAATTCTAGCAAGTTCAGCCTGTTTCGAAACCTCCGGGGTGAAAAACAACTCATACGTTACCGCCGAATCATTCTGCCCACCAACCGACGCCATCGCCGTACTCTTCCCACTAACCGATTTCTGCTTAGTCGTGTTAATATTATCCATTAATTTCTTATACGTCGCAATCTGCTGCACAGATTTCGCCGCATCGATACTCGAACTATTCACCAACCCAATACCAGCACCAGCAACTTGTCCCAACCCCTCCAACTCCGACTGTAAATTCGCAACCTGCTGTACCAACCAACTATGCGAAACCAACTTCTTCGGATCTAAATCTTTATTCAAAACATCATTCTTCACCACCACCTCGCCCGACTTAGAATCAACAAATAATTCATCATCAACCTGATTCTCAAATTTCGGTTTCAACTCCACCGCCAATTCTTGAACTTCCTGTACCAACCTCCGATACTTTTCAATAATCGTTTCCTCTTCCAACGACGACCCCGTCGCTCTAAATTTCCCAGTGTGCGTAGAATACTCACTTTCTTCTGGTAAAACTCTCGGAAACGGGATTTTTCTATTGCGTTTGTTGATTAATTCTTGCTTTGTGGTATTTGATATGGAGTTTGTGAATTTTTTTGTTGCTTCGGAGGTGGGAAGGGAGGAATTGATCACGTCGGGGTTTGTGGAGGGAGGGTCGTCGTAGAAGTTGTATGTGGGTTGCGTGGTTGGTGAATCTATGTCGGGTGTTTCGTAGACGTCTTTGCCTGTGTCGAGGTCGGGGAGCATGTGGTGTTTGGAGGAGAACATTTCTGTCAATGGGTGTGTGGAAATGGCGACATTCAACGCTTTGGTTTTGGAAATCATTTTATGGATTCTTTTGCTTTTAACTTGAATGCTTTTGTATGATGATCTTTGACTTATCATAACATGATGATACATTTGCGCAGCGCGTATATATTTATTGTCAGACAAGGTCGGTTTGTAAAAATTTATAGTGTCATCGATACAAAGTTCGAGTTGGCCGCGGTAATTCAATTTCTGCACCAGATTTATTTCAAAGTGAGCCCGACAGGAAACAACCCACAGTTTTGACAAAATTACTTTGATAAGCTTGCACAAAGATGTGATCTCGCTTTCAGACGTTTTTTTATGGGTATTTGCCACGTTAAAATGCATTCATGTTCTTTTCAATTAGTATGATGTGTCCAAATCCGAACGTGATCTTCATTTTTTCATGTCACTTTTCACTTTCACCATCACTAACAGTCCCAATCAATCATATAACTTTAGAATACGTTCGTGGACAAACAATCTCCTTAAAGTTGATTATGAAATTTTCCCGTTACCGATGGACAAGAAGATGCATGTTGACTCTTTCTGTGGTGACAAAAAATAGAACATTGTCTCACTGTGGCTCATTCATCGAAATACCCGCTCGAAAAAGAAATTACTCTGTGTAAAGAACTCTAGTTAATTTGAGCTAATTTAATATGACGCAACCAGAAGTATACGTGCCCGAAGTTGTTTGTATGTGTCTTGGATAATTTACTCAATGTCTCGACAATTAACCAATAACTTCACTTCTCTCAGCTTACTCACATGATTGTGACTCTACTCAAGAATATAGAGGATTTCTATTTCAAGGATGTACAAATGCAGGAACAGGTAATAATAAAAATCAAACGTCAAAATGAATCTCCAAAAATCTAACCACACCTTCGGCATTCTTATAACAAAGGTCAAGGATTCCCATGGTGCATGAAGAAAAAACCACTCTCACCAAACTCAAAACACCCCTGGGGAATGTGCGATGTAGACTTAATGCCGCATTTCACCGGAATCTCAACTACCGGCGAATACCGCAGATGTAAAAAATTCTATCAAATTCACAACACCACCGAGAACTTTTTTATGTGGGGCTGCTACTCGAAAATCAATAGACTCGGCGAACTCGAAACGCCTTTGCAATGTGAATCAGAAACTGGGAAGGAAATGTTACGGTGTATTGAGAACGCGCCGAGTCCGGCTGGTGTACAGAAAGTTGGTGGGATTGATTCGACCACGGTTGTTGTTGAGCCGCCGATTGTTGATGAATCGAAATGTAAGCTGGATTGGACGTATAAGGGATTTACGTTTAGAGGTTGTAGTAGCGTTGGCGCGGCTTCTCCAGATTCGCTTTGGTGTATGTTGAAAGATGGCGAGGTTGGCGCACCAACTGATCATATTCCGAACGCTAGCAGTCCGTATTGGGGTCTCTGTGATCCTAACACGGTAAGAAAGAATGTGTACGGAAGTATGTCGAATGGTACTATCATAAAATGCGATTCTACGTACACTGGCGGAATTATTGAGCACGAAACTACGCCGTTCAAAGTCGCGGGATGTTTAGCACCCATAACCAAGTATGGTAATATGATGGGTCCGTACATGTGCAAAGGGCAAGGTGTAGATTATTTGGTTCAGTGTGTTGAAACTACAAACGGAGCGAGCGTATTTGCAACTGAAGAAGGCGCGCCTTACCCAACGACAGTAAAACCGTCCGAGTGCCTGGATACGTTTACATTTGAGCAATATTCGATTCAAGGTTGCAGTAATCACGGCGGAGTTGAATGGTGTTATGTGAAGAATCCGTTTACTGGGTTTGATGGAACGTTGAAATATGCTGTTTGCGATGTCAATTATATGGCCCAATATTACGGTCGGGATTCGCGAGGAAACGTAAAGAAATGCGCTTCGATGAGAAAAATGTCAGGCAGTGGAAAGAACGATAACTTTGTGGTATTTGGATGTGTTGCGAGGTTAAACTCCGACGGATCCAAGGCCGGACCTCATACCTGTCTGGCGGAAGGTAGCAATGAAGAGTTGGTTTGTTTGAGTACTGATGAACAAACTACTATGCGAGCTGAAGTCAAGGTGCACGGATTGGGCAGCATTACTGGCTTAGCGGGCAACAGCACGATTGTAACAATTATTGTCGTGCTTTCTAGCATTCTTGTGGTTGTGGGATTAGTGTTTGGAGTTATGTGGGGATTGAGATACCGCAAGAAGATCAAATATCAACAAGCTGCCAACGATGATAATGATGAAGATTCAGAGGTTTGAGAAGAAGTATTGGATCTTGTAAAACATAACTCATTATTATTTTTCTTAGAAATCTCTCGTCGATGGAGAATATGGATACAAACAAGACTCGACGGTTGTATTTGAAGCAGAGGAAGAGGAAGAAGAGGAAGATTCAAAATTGATGCACAAATAGTCTTTTATTCCCACAAACTGAAAATTTTTTCTCTACCCTTTAGATATTTAGAGCTATTTTATACTTTATTTTCAACTTTTCTCTCAATATAAAGATTTTGCTAATCTACCAACACCGATAAAACCAATTGATGCTGACAGCCAATAAAGGCGTGCAATGTTGCAAAAACCGACACTTTTGAAAACAAGCATTCAACAAATCGACAATGTTTTATGGATACATTATATATGCATATATCTACTAGACTACTCTTTATTCGGTTTATTCATCAGAACTCTCGTTCAATTGGTACGTTGTCTCTCCCTTGTATTTCCTTGCGATGCATTCCTTATTCACTTGTCATTTAGCCCTTATCTCGGACTTGGATTAAAAAATCTTTGAAGTCCGCCTTCTACTATGTTATAATTTGCAATTTATATTTTATTATCTCTCATCTGAGTAAGCCGAGCCCCCCACCGATAATAATTGACTTTTTTGCCGGTGATAAAGGTAATGATGCATATATTTAAATTTAATGTATCCGATATCTAACTTTGATTACGCTTTTTCATCGATTAGGTTTGATTTCTTATCAAATTTAGAGTTTCTCATACTTTTTCCTGGACATTATGTTAATTCTTTCATCCTGTAGGTGGAGAATCCTATCGAACGTTTATAATATTTTGCGATTGTTTGATTCTACTTTTACATTTGATGCGGACGGGCATAATTCATGATTCAACAACCTCATTAACCCGACCAAACAGCTCCCGCACTGCAGCTGTTTCTTCCCCTCGACGTCGACTAGCCTCTGGGCTTTTAAGAACTATTCGTTCGAGACTATCTAACCGAATACGAGCGCATAATAATCCACTGAGTCGCTTAACCTCGGCTTTAATGAATCGTGCAGGAGTTATCCGCACGAATAGTAATGCAAACAGTAATCGTAGAAACCTAGCGGCGACGCATGACTCAGACGATGAAGATGACCATCCACAACAACGCGAAGGTGGGGTGCAAAACAGCACAGTTTCGCCATCTATTTCTCCACCTCGTCGATTGAGAATTCAACGTCCAACGACGAATTTAGATTCATCGGATTCCGATGAGAATGAAGGGAATATCAGTATCGTATCGAACGCATATAGCGAAAGTGTACGAAATAGAACCATGACTTCAATTTCGCATACCGACAGTGAAGGAACGTCATCGTTATCACCATCAAATATGACAGATACGAACTCAGATACCGCATCAACACATTCAGAGTTGGATCTCGCTATTGTTCAAACGCTAAATATCAATTTGCAGTTATTAATCTACAGTACGGTTCTGGAAGACTTGAAGAGACTGGGAGTTTGGATAAAAGGTGTCGTATCGAATACCAGGGATTCATCCACGAGCGTTAATAATTTCAATTCTGCGACTTTTACCGAGCGATTGCAATATTATTTGTCTTCTCATAACAATTCAAGGAATCTCCCTGTATAATAAATTATTTTTTTACGAATTGAATTGTCAATCGGAGAAGAATTCCTCCAATTTAGTTGATATTATTATTACGAAATCATGGAACGCCTTATCGCCAATTGAAAACTGAATTTAATCCTAATGTCAATTCTTCGCCGAGTTGTAAAGAGTTTCGAGAAATGTATTATTCTGAAGCATTTAAAGATGATTTAAATTTTCATCTAACGATATTATAAAGTTGCACCAATCTCGCTGGCCGAAACTTCTTGGGACAATGTCGGCATTTTAGTTGAAGCACCTTACCCCAGACCAAATGCGAAAAAAGTATTTTTAACAATCGATTTGACGCAGCAAGTGCTTGATGAGGCGATTAAAGATGAGTCAGTGGGTGTTATCGTCAGGTACTATCGAACGATTCGAATTCAATTTACAAACCTCAACTTCACTGTTATTATGAATTAGCTATCATCCACCTCTTTTCCGTGCGTTTAAGAGATTAAATTTATCAGATAATAGTCAAAAAATTGCTCTCAAATGCGCGGCATCAGGGATCAGGTTCTATATTTTTCAATACTTCAAAACCGACCGCTCTTGTTATTCACATTTATTCTTCAGTGTATATTCACCTCATACGTCATTGGATTCAGTTATTGGTGGTATCAATGACTGGTTGGCTTCTGGACTCGGACCAGCTGAAACAAAGCCGATTAATCTCAAACCCGACCCACCAATTGGTATGGAAGAGAGATTAACAAAGAATACATTTTGAAACTTTAATTTTTTTGCAGGCCATGAAGGTGCAGGAATCGGACGATTAGTTAATCTGACAGAGCCAGTGAAATTCGGAACGTTGATTGATTGCGTTAAAAGTCATTTACAACTGAAATATGGTTCAAAATCTCAAGTTTGATTTATTATTTATGCTTACTTTATCATTTTTTAGTCCGAGTTGGATACGGGGAAAGAAATGACTCTTCGCTGGTTTCCACAGTTGCAATTTGCGCGGGATCAGGTGCATCGGTACTAAATGGGATCAAAGCGGACATTTATTTAACGGGTATTAGAATTTTTTTCTGTATTGGCTTATATTTTCTTATGAAATTTAATAAGGGGAATTATCACATCACGAAGTACTTGCAGCAAACGTCAATAATTCCAGGTAAAAAATTGCAGTTTTGAATGGAAACGGATGGAAGTTCAATCTTTAATATAATTTTTGTAGTGTTATTCTCTGCGAACACTCAAATACAGGTATTTAGTTTAGAGTCATTTCGCTTTTGTTAATTGTTGATGTTTGTTGCAGAAAGGGGCTATTTGACGGTATTAAAAGATAAGTTATTGGAGCTGCTCAATTCAGATGAGGAACAAAAATTGGAAGTGGTTCAAAGTCAGCTGGATAAAGATCCATTGACCGTTGTATAACGTTTTAATTGGTATATTTTCTAATTAATAGAACAGAATTTAAATTTCTAGCATACTTTTCTCAACGATTACTGGGAAGTTTTGAATCATTCCATTTTCAAATATTACTTTCAAGTCTCCTTCACAAATAACTTTTTCGTTATTTTTACCTCCATTATCAGCATCTGTGGTGTCTTTGAAGGACATGCTATCTGTTTTTGAAGTTCTCAAGGCTGGTCGTAGTGCTTTCAGCGGTTTATACAGTATTTCAAATTGTAACTCTTCCGTTGGATTTAGCTGATACGAATCTGAACTCAGGCCCGGCTCTGAATCGATAATTTCCACAGTTTGAAGAAACGAAACCTCCGGGACTAATTTTGGTTTGGAATTTGTGACAGCATATCGAGATTTCAATTCTTTCGTGTTTAATTTTAGATTGCTCAGATGCACGGACTTCCTTCCTTCCAGCTTCTTTGTTTCTACGGATTGTGTAGAGTCACTTATGAAACTTTTGCCGATACACTCTACAAAGAAATTCGATTTTGGGCTTACTTCGAGTGCGAATCTTGTTAAAGCATTTGTGGGGTTGCGCAGTGAAAATACAGATTTTTTACACAGTTCTGCTTTGATTCCAATTTTCTTCTTACTCGATGTTAGAGGAGCTTGGAAGCACTCCGCTGATTCCTTGTGATATTCTTCTGATTGTGTAAATTCTTTTACTTTAGGGATACTGGGTAATGGTGTGGACTTATTCAATTGTGGGATTTTTAGTTTTATGCGGTTACCCATATCGAGTGTAAGCTTTGGAGTTATTGATACTCCAAATAAATTGAGTTTCGCGAAACTGATGTTTGTCGGATCAACTTCATTCAACGAATTTGAATTTTTCTCAATGAGTTCGGAACCGTATAGTACACTGCTGTCCTTTTGAATATATCCAATGTCTGCTAACAGCTGTCGATTTATTATTAATTAAAATTTTTATAAAAAAAAATAATAATAAAAAATGTGAATTAGGTTATTTACGATTGCGTTGAAAATTCCAGTATTGTGGGGATTAAACGTAATCTGAACAGTTGTCACATCAAAAGCGCAAATCTTTGTTCTTTTTGGATTCACCTCGAATAAATCCTGACCAAATGCGCTATCGGAGAAAGAATCGACTTTGTTTTGAGCCAACAGTAAGGTATGAAGATTAATCGACTTTGGAGGTTTCAGTAAATTGGAGTTCAGTGAATTGGTTTCAATGTTGGAAATGTCTTGTTTTTGAATGAAGAGACTCCATTTTAAAATTATATCTCTCGGTGAGAGATTTTCTATGCGTAAGGTTTTTGTATGACTCGGAATTTGCTTGTTTTCTATTCAAAGAACATCGTTAGATTTTTAAAAAATCTATTTGAAATTTGAATTACCATTTCCCGTAGTTCGGATAGGAGATTCGCTTTCCCGCGAGGAGGTCACAATTTTTGTTCCAAAATTGATTCTCGGGATACTGTCAACATATTTTACATGAATTCCGCTAAATTTCACAGGAACCCCTGTAACTACCATTCGAATCGGAATAATTTTTCTCAAAAAATTATTTCCGCCTCCGCAATTCAACGTAGTGTTCGAATAATCGCCCATTTCAATAACCAAATTATCGTTATATATTCCGACTAGATTATCAAACGAAAACAACGTTATTTTACATTTTCCATACGGCGGCAGCACACCAAACTCTGGCGAAGGGGAAAATGCTGCACCCCGTCCTTCAGATAGTATATTTTTCATATCTTGTTTGAGTTTACAATGTTGAGCGACACTTTTCATATATTTCTCTCCTGCTTCGGATGTAAACCCAACCCCATTCAATTTACCGCGTATCGATTGTTCTGGTGTGGTGTTGAAATCGAATTTTGCAAGATGAGAGACGGGAAATTTTTCAACCCAAACGCGGAATGGAGTTGAAATTGCAGAATGATTTGTGATTTCTAGTGTTTTTTGGCGAGATTCAAATATTTGGCATTCTGAACCAAAATTCAATTCTAAGATTTCTGGCGCGTTGGCAGTTAATTGTAGTTTCTTAGATTGTGATTTGGGTAATTCAGTCGGAATTGTCGTATCGGTTATTGAAGATCGCGGTGATGTTGATGGGCTCTCAATATTTGTAAAATCTTCAACTAATTCTCGGTTGTTTTTCGGAAATTCTTTTTTCTGAGAGGTTTGGCCTATCGATGGACTTATAGAACGATTTTTAAATATATCAGATATTTCTTCTTCAAGTATCGCAAATTTCACGTTCAATCCAGAAACGTAAACTTTGAGCTTGTACTCTACCTCTCCGTTATTCTCCACCATTCCATCAATCTTGCAAACAAGTCGGAACTCCTGCACATCACTTGTGTTATGGAATGTCACATTTACGCCCACTTTACGTTTTTCTTCACCGAATAATTCACCATGCGAGGGATTGAATTTAATTTGTTTGTTTTCGTCATTTGACTCAATAAATCGGAAACTTGTGGGTATATTCGTTGCGTTGCAGAGAATAATATCAAGGTTGATCGGTACATTGATGAAACATGAAAACTCGCAAAACGGATCTTGAATATATGCAGACTTTGTCAGGACTTCGCTGCGTATCTCTATGGCTGAACTCTCAATCAATAAATGCTGCACGGCTTCGGTTTTGAAATTCCCAGATTGTGGGAGTTCTATCCCATCGTGCGAGTCTGCGAAAATAACATCGGTAATGAATAATCCCATAACCGCTTTCAAATTCTGTTTCCACAAGGGAACGTACACCAAATTCAACTCGATATTTTCTCCACTACGTAAAATCCCTTCTTTCGGATCAATTTCCAAGAAACAATCGGGATTCTCTAAATTTCTTGTTTTAATATTTGATTTCAAAACATTCGCATCGCCAATTTTCAAATTCATACTGCTGACTTTTAATTGATACTTCAAGTCCATATTTGAATTGTTCTTAAGCGGGATTTTTTTGTTTGAGTACTCGCCAAGAGCTAATATCCCAAAATCAATGATACTTTCATCAATGCCTATTACTCCTGGTTTCATTTTTATATCGGCTTGAAATGGAATGGTGATTGTTGAAGAGTTGTCTATGTTGAAAATAATACTCCCATTTTTGATTTTTGTAGGAAGTTTTGCGTAGATTGAGAAAATAAATACTTGTTCTTCACCGCTTTTGATGGTTCCCGAAAGTTGTTCAGAAGTGATTGTGCAGAAATTTGGGTTTATATCTTTTGTCCTCCAATTGTAAACTATGTCTGATAGACTCTCGTTTAAAACTAGTAGTCGAGTACTGTAAATTTTTCCGCTGAATAGCGTTGACGGCATACTTACTATTGGTGGACTTACTGAAACTTTTTGAGGAATTATTTCAGCCAAACAGTTTATGTGCAGAATCTTGGTCGTGCTTGGGTGATTTAATTCTGAAGTTTCGTGCTCAAGAAGCATCAATTCTACAAGTATATCATATTTTCTTATATCCTGATTTTTTTGCACGAAGGTGACGAGAAATGACGTTGTTGAATCTGGGTCCAGCACTCCACGAGCTGGTGTGATATTTATATTTTGCGAAACTTCTTGTAGAACTGCATTACGTCCAACTATAACTCCTGGGTTATCGTAAACTTTCCAATGAAACGGCAACTTCAGCAGCGACCTGTTTCTCACTTGCAACTTGTACATGGTTGATGTAAACGGATTGCGCTTTCCAAAATCAACTGTCGCATCAAATCTCTGATTACATTTAAAATCAGTTACAGAAACTTCTGATTCATCAGTCAGACTTTGAACTTCCAAAATTGGTTTTTGAGCAACCCCGACAACCGGTACTTGCAAAACTTGACAATTATCACATGCGACTCTGAATACAGTTTGATCCGTTCTTTCAAAGTCGTCAAGGTCTTGAGGGATATATTTGATTGTTAGTTTTCGAAATTCGCCTTCCTTCATTGAAAACTTTGCCGGTTTGATTGTAAATTGATCTGAAATCACTACAACTTCATCATCAAAACGAGAATCTTCTCGTAACGCCAAAATGGGGTTTCTCATGTCATTCTCTGTAAGAAACAGAAATTTTCCTGGGCCTCCAATATTTTGAAACTCCCAAATCCGAGTATTCTCAAATCCTGCTCGACAAGGTCCGCAATTTAGTATATTTGGTAGCGTAAGTATTGGTGGTTTTCTTCGTGCAATCACAGGAATAGTGAAATTTGCATCGAATTCTGTTCTAACACACAGCATATGTTCAAAGTCTGCTAAACTGTCGGGTTTGAATGTAATTTCAAATTGCGTACTTAGTCCAGGCGCTACTAATCCGTCGTTTTGGATCGGTGGTTTAATTAGCTGAGATGAAAAATGTGGAGATTGTTGGTAAGCTTGAGGAAAAATTCGAAAACGACGAGATTGATTGGTTTTGTTTTGAATTGTGAGCGTTTGAGTGTAGGTTTGACCTGGAAAATAATCAGTGAAAAATATTGAGGATGGAATTGCTACAATTCCGTTGAGTGGGAACACTTCATTGGCGGCTTGTTCAGGTAACGTGGAAAATCGGGGATTTGTGAGGTTTCGCGTATGAGATTTAACTTGATTGAGTGATATCAAATCCTCATCATCGAGTACCCGTTTCGATTTCGTTTCATTTTTATTTTTTCGTTCTCTTGACATTATTTTACATTCGGTTTCCAAAATACCGGGGGTTGATAAATCTGAAATACAATTCTTACTTTTTATCCAACTTGATTTTACACCATTGTCCGTGCGATAATTTTTCTTTAGCGCTTCTTTTGGTGGTTCAATTATTTGAGATGAATTCACCAAGTGAAAATTACTGGTTGCGATATTGTAGTTAAACGTTGGCGGGGATATCAAATTATATTTTCGTATAATTTGATTGTCGATAATTGAATTAATTTCCTCTGTGTTCTTTGCATCTTGTATGTCTTGAATAATTTTTGCCAAATCCGCAGACTGAGAGCTATTTTCTTAAAATTTTCGGGAAAATTATTCTCAAAGTTTGGCAAAATCAATTTGAAACAAACCAGGGTCATTCTTGGCATTTATGTGCTTTACTACTACCTCATTGTCAGTTTCCAGACCTTCAACATTTTGCGACAGATCGTTTGAAAACTGAATTTGAAAATCCTTCAGCCATGATTTTGCGTTTCCAAATAAATCTTTTGACGAGAGATCTGAAGGTAATATTTTTATAATTTTAGGAATATCGGCATTCGATTTCGATTGATTGTTGCTTATTAGTTCTGTGGTCGAGCGATTTACTTCGAGATCAACTGGATCATGATTTGATTCGAGAATGGAATTCGAAATTATACTATCTGTTAAATTATTATATAGAATGTCATTCTCGTATTCATTTGGATGATTTTGTTGATTGATTGTGACAGTTTCCATTGTGATTGATGTTCAATTTTTGACGCCTGAACATATAAAAGGAAAACAAATGCAACAGAATTACAACATTTACCCCACAGTAAATAAAACTTTAATCCCGCATTATTCTTCTAATCTTCCGTTTAGGTCGCTGCAGTCCATCCTTGCTCGATATTCTCCGTAACCGCAACTAAAAATATGGTACCCATAACTTGCTCGAGTTGAAATTATACTGCAATCTCACAGCAAAACATTCTTCAAGCGTTGGGTGTTTACTGGAGGAGACGACGGTTGTATTAGAAAATGGGATTTCTTTCCTTCTATCAACGGCGATGCGATTCTCACTCAAACACAGCGTCATGGTTTAGTCGATTTAATTTCAAAGGTTTAACTTAATATGAAACCGATAACTTCCGTGAAATTGAACCCAGGTTTTTAAATAGGGTGGTTCTTTGATATCTGCGTGGGAGAATGAAGAAAGACAGGTAGAAGGAGGTACTGATTTGTGATTCTGCTATTTCTCAGTGTTTCCCGCTGCCCTCATCATTATTCCATCAGCTCCTTCTCCTGCTATGTTTGCTCCGATCAAGTCTTCTCCGGTATATAGTATGGACGTTCATTCGGAAGCAGTTTGGTTGGTTACTGGCGTTCAGGTATTTCTGTAAACCACCGAGTTAATCGAGTAAATGTAATTTTGTTCTTATATACAGAACGGATCTATTAATTTGTGGACTGTGAGGCACGAAGAAGGCATGGTTGGATAGTCTTCTTTATTTGGTTGTAATTTAAAGCTAATATCATATGTTACAGATTCACCACGTTTTAAAAAATCACAAATCTCCCGTATCTGTATTACGAATAACTCCAGATGAACGAGGCTTAATTAGCGGTTCATGGGATAAATCTCTGAATGTACGTATATCTCTCAATTTCTAATACGCATAAACCAAGTGTATTTCCAGTTTTGGGATCTGGATAAAGGGAGCATTGTTCGCAGCTATCCTCTAAGCTCACAAATAACTTCCGCTTCATTCCAAACTAAGAATACGTCATCGCCGTTGTTGGTATCCAGTTTTGATGGTGCGATTCACATTCTGGATCACAGATCATCGAATGCTGAAACCCGGAAATATCCTTCGGGAACTCCGCCTTGGGCTTTATCAGCTAGTTGGGGTGCGAATGGAAAAAGTTTGTTTGTGGGTCGAAGGAACGGAACTGGTATACAGTAGCGCCTGTGATTTATGTTTTCCACTTCTTTACATTTATTTTCAAAATAGTGGATGAATTAGATCTAGTAGCGGGAAAGATTTCTCGGACGATAAAAATGCCAAGAGATTCTGGTCCGGTCTCATCGGTGTGCGCACTACCTAGTGGTCGACACCTGATATGGTGAGTTCCTTTCTTTTCCAAGCACCCAAGTATCGATAATTTGATTTGATTTGATTTGTTAATTTTTTAATAGCGCATCATTCGATAATATCAGACTTTATGATTTAGACCTTTATTCTGAATCAACACAAACTCAGAAAATCGATTCACATTTGCTCGCCAATGTGGATATTGGAGCATCGAATACACCGTTTACAATTATACCTGGACATCATGGTGGTGTTATTTCAAATTTACGTATGATCTTCATCAACTGTTTTATAATTTCGAAAATAATCAGATATGTTCTGCAGATATTGACGAGGCAGCGAGATATCTTGTAAGTATATCTGGAAATAGAGGATGGGACGGGGTATCAACAGAGCGATGTCTATTTTATACGATTGAAACAATAAATTCGCCTGTTAGCTGAAAGTTCCAGTGCGCACATGAAGTGGCGTAGTATTTTTGAAATTGGATACAGCGAAAATGTGTAAAGTATCTTTATTGGCATTCCAAAAAAAGATATCCCCAGTATCATTTGTACAGCAAAATCGATATAAAAGTCACACAAACGTTGCACTTCCCAAATTCATCAATACGACAATGTCCGTATCTCCCTTCCAAGCTAAAATAATCGATAAGGAAGAAGTTGAAGGGAAGGGAAGGTTAGTTCTTCGAATAATTTCAATAAATTTCGGATTCGTTATGGCCATGAATTTACAGATTTGTAAAATTACATAAAATTACGTATTTGGACCCGAAAGGAGAGAAACGGGTATGCGAAATTGTCCAAGCGTATTCTTAGAGCATATTTATTAAAACTCTGTTGTAAAGCCTTGGGAATCAGCAGAAAGAACCACACGAAAGGGTGAAATTGATGGTAAACGAATCTCTTGTTCATCCTTTTTATTTTTCTTCAATTAACCATTTTTTAATGCTTTGAAAAGCGGTTGCTGTTTTCAGTATTATCAAGGTGTGAACCGATCTCGGTTTTTTTTTGGTGAGATCTGGTAAATGACCTGTAATTGTGTAGAATCAAGACGGAACTAAGGAAACCGCATTGATTTCTCAATTCCGACCGCCAACTGGAAAGGTAGTTTTGGAATTACCTGCAGGTCTTGTAGATGCAGGTGAAACACCCGAACAAGCAGCGATTCGCGAACTACATGTATACAAACCCCTCTGAACCCCATTTTAAATAAACGGCAAATTAACTTGTTAAACCAGGAAGAAACAGGATTGATTGGAAAAGCAATTTCAACATCCCCAATAACATACAACGACTGCGGGATGTCCAACTCAAACATGCGACTTGTCCTTGTGGAAGTCGATAAATCATTACCCGAAAACCAAAACCCCAAACCGAAACCAGATGAAGGAGAATTCATTGATTTACATCTAGTCCCAACGACAAAATTGATGGATTTTATTTTTGAGTTTGATAAGAAGGGTGGAACTATTTGTTCGCGGTTGTATCATATTGCGCAGGGGTTGCAGTTTGCGATCACAGGTTTTTGAATCTGATTTTGATTTTGTGGGTGTTTTGCACGTTGATTCTTTTTTTTTACTGTGGCATATACGTATTTTTGTTTCTTTCTAGTGATTCCAATGGTTTCTAAGCTTTGATTTTAAAATACAATTTTTATTTTCCTCAACGATTTTGAGAGATTTCGAGTGTCTTTTATTCAGTCGTGTCCTACTTTTTTGTAGTTACACCACATGTCTGATAGATTCGAAGAGTTCGATCTTTTCAATGCAGTCGTAATATCCAATGAGGAAATGGAAGCTAATGGAAGGTATAATCTGGAAAAATTTAAATGTATTAAGCGGTATTTTCAAACCACCTTTTACTTTCAAAAGGTTTGTGAAAATTTCACGAATAACGTATTCGGATCCAAGAGGTGGAATACATGTAATTTTCTCAGTGAACAATTGAATCTATAATAACGACAAAGTATTAAGACTTGCGAGTGTGCTGAAAGGACAACACGAACAGAGTTTATCGATGGTATGAACAATTGCAAATTGCGAATTTTTTACAGGCGAATACAACTATTTTCTTCAAAGGCGTTGCTATCCTTCCAATAATCAAGGTGAATTTCTTAACTCTTAGGTCTATAAACTTAACTTTTAGCTACCTCTTGCCATATGATAGACTGGAACTGAAACGGAAATTGTTCTGATTACGGAGTTCCGAGCGACGACCGGAAAAGTGATTCTTGGGTTACCCGCTGGTTTATTGGATAAAAATGAGACTCCTGAGATAGCCGCCCTGAGAGAATTGAAGGTGAAATTGCTATTCCCAACTCAGGCTGACTTTTTCCCCAACCTTTCTGATTCTCTATAATGATAATGTAAAAAAGGAGGAGACTGGATACATCGGAACTCTAATATCTGTATCGCCTATAATCTATAATGACAGTTGGATGAGTAGCGCAAATATGCATTTGGTTGTTGTCGAAGTCGATGCGTCGTTGCCACAAAACCAAAATCCGATTCCAAAACCAGATGCTGGAGAATTTATTGTCTTGCATACAGTAAATGTAAGAAATTTACGAGAATTTATGATCGAGTTTGAAGCGAAAGGTGGATCCTTTACGTCTGATTTGGAGCATCTTGTTTGTGGGATTGAAATTGGAGGGATGATGCGAGCACGGGGTTGAAAATGGATATTACATAAATTTTGCTTATCTCAATTTGAGGTCCATATTTGCGTTTGTTAGTTTCATTTCAAACATCCTTTAGATTTGGACAGTGAATCGTTGCGCACATCTGTCGAACAACGACTCTTTCAACTCCTGCTCAAGTAAAAACGGATGTTTTGGCGCGACATCTTTGAGTTGACTAAGCAAGGATAAAAGAAAAACGTCATCATATCAATCACTAAAATTTGTACAGGAAAAAATTGAATTTACCTTGTGTACGTAGAAACAAGTTCAGGTTTTCCACTCAAGTTTCCAAGTACAATCAAATTAACGAGTGCTTCCTGATCATTATTGCTCTAACGCCCATGGCCGTTTAGTAACTAAAAACTCAAATATCATAGAAATATAACGTACTTTGTTTAAAGCGTCTTGTAATAAAGTTTCAGCAGCAGCGTAATTCTTAGCATGCATACGACAAACAGCCTGTCCAACAAGTAACTTTGAAGTAGCAGCAGTGGAAGATCCAAGCTCTTCGAAAACGTAAAATGCTTCTTGGTACTTTTGCTCTCCTCCCTATCAATAAACGATCCAGAATATAAATAAAATCAGAGATTAGAAAAATAATGACAATACCAGAGTAATACTGATCCACGCCTCAACAATTTGAGCAAGAGTAGCATCATCCGCCCAAGTTTTCAATTGTGTGAGTTCCTTTTTCGCAAGATCAACGCGATTTAAAATCAAATGAATTTGAATCGTTAGTGCAACACTATACAATCATGAATTAACCGAATGGTTAAATATTGAAAGAAACGGAAGGAATTAAAAGTAGATAAAAAAATTCACCAATCTAAATCTTTAGAGTGAGGAGAAACCGCTTGGAAAGCCAACTCCAATTCATTCTCATTCATCCAAACCGTAGCAACAACAATCGCAACCATTGGACTGGCATATCCTTCAGCTCCAACCGCTTTAATCTCTTCAATTACAGAATGACCCAAGAAATAACGAGCGAGTAATCGGATTGCACGGAGTTCGACGCTAGGGTCGGATTCAGAGATTTCAGCGAGAACCAAATTGTAACGTTTTTGGGCAACGTAGGCACGGTACAAAAGTGCGCGAATTGCGAGTGTCTGCTGGCCGGAAGAGCATTTGTTTATTACTTGCTGGAAGGAACCGAGCGAGAAGAGATTGCGGATAGGTAAGAGATCATCTGGTAAGAGAATGTTGATATAAATATAATTCTAATCATTCAGCGTGGAAACACACCAATGTCGGCCATTTCAGTTGTAAAGGCAAAAAAACAGGAATGGAATCAACTTCGGAGTCTGGCCCGGCGAAACGACGCAAAAGATTAACGAGATGCAGCAATTGCGGTGATACTTCCCATTACATCACAAGTTGCAAAACTGCTTCCCCTTCTAGAAAATCTTCCCGTACAGTCATAAAAAAGCAATTCTTTATGGATTACGTTGCTCCTCGCGCCCGCGCTAAATCCTCGGTCATTTCAAAGAATTCTAAGCAATCAAAAACTGCAAAATCAAATACCAATTACCCACAATCGCTGTCGAGCCAGACCTTAAATTCGAACATTTCTCAAGATTTACCGGTGCAAGACGTTGAATCCCCACAGTCCGAGTCCGCTGTTACATCTTCCGCACAGGCGCCCATACCAAAGAAGCAACAACTTGGCTCGAATGTTTCACCGAACACCACATGCAAACTGTACACAAATGAAGAAAAAGATTTGGTCTTTAAAGTATACCATCGACTCAAGCACTTTAAAACGTTGCCGGAGAATGTCCAGAAAGATTTTCTCAGTAAAGCGCCCCGTGATATGGCCTGTGATTTGTTGGGTTTATCGGTAGATACGTTGTCAAAGATTATAAAGGAAGGAACGGAGAACGATGGGAAATTTATTAGTGAAATTAAGACGAAACGTGGAAAGTACCCAAGGAAGTGATGATGGAGTCGAAATGACGGTAATGTTCAAAGAAAAAGGATTTCATGTGTTTGAAACTACATTATCAATTGAAAGCGTTCGAAATATATTCCCAAATAACTTGATCAAAAGCAATACAATATTTCTCTCATCCAAGTTCCTGTATATTGATGTTCATATGTAATAATGAACCTATTTTCAAGTAATGAACGATTCAAAAAAACTTATACGCGACGATTAATCTAACAAATATGCAACCGCAGCATCCGCGTTTCCTCCCTTCATTGACTGAATTCAAAAAGCTATTCATTCACAGAAATTATAAAGATTGAGACTAACCGATGCCAGTAAAGCCCTAAGACATTCTTGTTTATCGTCAAATCCCATATCAGCGAGTTGCTGTAATTGGGCTGCATATTTCTCTTCCGGCGGAACTTCAGAACTTGCAGTAGTACTTGCACTAGTTGTTGTAGTAGTTGGCTGCTGATTTGACAAAGACGATGGTTGCGGCAAGGGGAAGTTGGTTTGTGAGAATGGGTATGGATTCAAAGTCGAGGTCGTCGTCGACGGGTTGCTGTGTCGTAAAAAGGAGTCGAGTTGTTGAAGTTGATGAAGCATTTGCAGATGTGATGGGTTTCCTTGTAAGGGTGATGTTTGTTGTTGCTGTCCAAACATGTTCATGAAAGGATTAACTGTTGGTTGTTGAGTTCCTGATTGTAATGGAGATAATGGTGATCGCGAAGTTGTTGCTGCAAAAAGTGTTTGTATTAGAATCATTCAGAGAGGTAAAGAAACGAAGAAACTCACTGTTTGGCCTGGCCCATGGATTAGGAAGGGCTTCGCTGTTTGGAGAGTCGCTAGGTCTAGTTGTATCCAAGTTCAATCCGAGTTGCTGGGCAAATCGTCTATTCAACTCATCCGAGGATGGATCGGGATCTGACGACTCGGCAAACGGTTCATGCATTGATCGATACATTTGCTGAAGATAGTTCATTCCACCTGGCATCGCTTCAATATTCGAAAGTGCTCTATCTTGGTTACGCATCGCTTCGTTCATCTTTATATATGAAATCAGGAAGATCTTTCACAGTATACGTTGAATTGAAAAGTTACCATATTTGGGTTCATCATTTCCTCCATTCGTTGTCTCATGAACTGTGGGTCAGACAGCAAATGACGAACTTCTGGATGCGTTTCCATTAACCTTTGCATTCGGGGATCAGCTTGCAACATTGATTGCATAAACTCTGGGTTGGCCGTCATTGCGTTAATTGCGCTTCGAAGCATTTCCGGAGGTAAACCGAGTGGATTGGCAGGACTCGTTCTAGCTGACGGAGAAGTGGGCAATGTAGAGTTTCTAGAAGTTGAAGAAGTGGGCGTTGTGGAGTTGGCAGCACTTCTCACAACGGAAATTGTGGTTTCCGAGGTCAAGTTGTACGTCGAGAGTGTGGAATTATCGTCACTCTTTTATTTTACATGAGAAAGGGTAAGATATAGCAAATTCAAATATAATACCATTGCACGTCCGCCTGCAATTAATCGGATTTCGCTGGCGGGAAAATTAATTTTAGGTGCCAACAAGTCTTTTAAAGCAGAAACCGTAGTGGAATCGAGGTCTGAATCATCAATTACGATTTGCGTTTTTATCCCGGACGAAGTGCGAAAGTTCAAAATCATTTGGAACTTGGATTTCAATTTGGGCTGTGGTGTCAAATTGAACCACCAACAATCGCATAATTGCAACAATGAATGATGAATCTCCTGAACCGAAAAAACTTTCGCCGAAATCAGCGTTATCTTCTTCGTATAATTTACCGACGATTGTCGCCGTGTTATGTGTCGGGTTTCACCACCGAAATGGGCCACAGTTAGAATATGCAATTCCTCGTTTTCCTTTATCAAACCCTGCGTCATTTTCTACGCCTACAGAAGATTCGAGAGATCTAGGTGAATTAACTCCTATATTACCTGATGAGTGGTCTATTCTGGTATTTGAAACACTTAATTGGATCTCCAACCCGTACTTCATATTTTCATCATTAGCCGTTTTTATGTTTACCAGATGGGGCACACAGTAAATATTTCAATTTGATTGTATTGTAAGAAATTTCTGATGAAGTGATGCATTGATTTTGTAAAGTGGTCGAGTTTGAAGAATTTATCTACTTCCACCTCCCCCCAATCCCACGATGGTCGCCACACGTAGATTCATCGTTATTCGGATTAGCTTGTTTTAGGCAAATGGATTCGAATAATCTGATTAATAAAACGAAAGATGTCACTCGATCAATGGTTCAAAAAGCGGTTGTGGTTTTGGCGCGACATCCAATTTTGGGTTCGCTGAGATCGAAATTGGGATTAGTTACACATGCGTTCTTTGAGCAGAGAGATTTTGAAAAGAGAGAGATTTTGGATGTATGATTTACTGTGTGTTTTTATGAAGTTTTACACTAACTTATATGGATTTCAGAATTTTTATGAGGCGTTAACGACAAGCGTCACTGGATATATCCCAGATTCAACATTATATATGGCATTCTCACTACGCGATTTAATCTACCAATTCAAAAGCAAAACGCTGCAACTGTTCAAACTGTTATTATTGGAAAAACGAGTGCTGTTTTTCGGACAGAAAGTTGAAAAGTTATCTGCATACCAATATGCAGTAGTATCTCTAATTCCAGGTAAATAGACTTCACAACCATAACCTTTGTATTTATTAATTGCTATTAAAAGGTCTTCTGCGATCACTGGGTGACGCTGCATCACCGATTCTTTCATCAACCGAAGAGATAAATACACCAACCGAACCAACCAACGAAAAAGACTACAAATACGGATTACCTTTGCGAATTTTCGGTGAAGGTTGTTTCTTTCAACCGTATATCCCTCTGCAACAGATTGATGTATTAATGTCACCAACCACCCGATCTTTTTTGGTTGGGACGAGTAATGCGATATTCACGCATCATAAGGGGTGTAATATCGATGTCGTTGTTAATGTGGATACGGGAATGATTGAGATTATGGATCCAGTGTTAACGAACATTTTAAATTTAACGCCTGCAGATCGCAAGTTTATAGAAGGTACATTCTAGCACAAACTAAGTTTGAATTAAAAAAAATTGATATTGCGTGATTGATTCTAACAAAAAAGACATCACCAAATCGGTTACGGCAACTTGGATCAACGAAGAAGATCCATCAATGAATACCCAAATTGATTTTGAAGGGTCAGACGATGACATTCGAGGCAGATTCGAACTCTACCTTTTATCACTAATAAAATCAGTACTTCCAACCTCACCGTCAGCGACAACTCCACCCGTTAGTCAATCACCACCACCAGAACACGAGCAACAGCAACCCGTCCGTGATTATATATCCGAATTTAATTCTCAGTTTGTTAAGGCGTGGAAAGCGACGGCGAATTATGCGATTTGGAAGGATAAGGTTACGGCGAATCCGGATGGAATGGAGATCTTGATACCTGGACATCCGAATGCGGGTGCTTCTACGCTAGCGGCGATGCAGGTATTTTTGAAAACTTGAATATGAAATTAATAATTATTGTTTTTGGTTTTTAGCTGAATTGGGCTGCGAAGATTCAAGAGATGGGATTAGATAAAACTTTTTTCGTCGCGAGAAAAGAAGTTACGAAGGCTTTAACTGGAGCAGAGAAGGTGGTGAGAGATATAGCTGCAGATCCCAAAGCCGCAGGTACTTTTTTTGTTGGATTTTCAAAAAAAAAAAAATTAATTTCTTTCAAGCACAAGGCACCGGAAATGCTGTAACGAACTGGTTTTCAAGTTTGAGGACTGGCTGGACAACACCATCTGCTACTACATCTACCGTAAATTCTCATTTCATTGTTTTCGTTTCGGTGTATTTTTTTTGCTAATGTGGCGAATGATTTTCCAGGAAACTTCGCCAACGATAACCACTAGGCCACTTGAAGATAAGCCAGACCAACCACACGATTATCTGGAAGTCGTCTTGGAAAGCGATCATAAATTAAACCTTGATATTCCAAAATGATCGTACAAGAAATGATTGGATTGGCATAAAGTTATTTTCGATTTTGTGTAATTCCAATAAATTTTTTTCTATTTAACCAAGTTTTTTATTTTGTATTCCCGATGATTGCAACGTTGTGTGTTTGTGAGACTGCATCTATTTTTGGATATTATTGCAGAGGATGAAACAAGTTGGAACGACAAGTGTTATATCAGTGAATTACCAGTCTTTGATTAGAATTGAGTTAATTAATGAAACGATTGCGAGAATAGCAGCTGATTTTGAAGGGTTTAAAAGCGCTTGGCAAAAGGTTCGTGTTTCAGCTTACTGTTAGTTTTTTTTCTCTATTACGCCAAACGCGCATGCCAAATAAAGCCCGCCCTCGCCCAGAAAACTGATCTCTTTGTTTGTTTTGTTTAGGAAATGCAATTGGTTGAGAATTTTTGCGATGTATCGGTTCAACGTATATGCGATAAACTGTCGGAATTGAGTGATGAAGTTGTAACTTTGGTAACTAAAAAATCAATTTAATAACCTCTTACAATTCCTCAATTCCAAATTGTCTGTCTTGTTATTTCTGAAGACATCCCGTCAAGGAAGCACACGAAACGTCTATAAAACTAGAGAATTTCTTCAGTATCTCAAAAAATTGAGACTAGAATTTATTTCTGAAATCGTTGAAGAAATGGGAGTAAACAGACCTGTCGATTCCGATTGTCGACTGGAAATGGTTGGGAAAATCGAAGACACTTACAGAAAATATCGGGAACGAGTTGAACTGCAAAAGAAGGATTTGGTAAATATGAATATCAAAACATCTTCAAAGATTTTCTAATTGAGGGTTGTATCTCGAAAAAGATCAAGTCGAATTCAAGAAAGAAATTCACGAAACGAACAATCGACAAGCTGATATTTTTAGATAAAGAATTGTTCATAAATTTTGTCTTCATTCAAAAGTCGACGTCGGAGCTGGAATCCGTTTTAAATCAGGCCGAATTGATTGCATCCCGTAACGATGAACTTTTCACTGGTTTCAGAACGGAACTTCAACAGTTGCGAGAAAAGTTTATCGAGTACTTAAAATTGGCTCACAAAGTCGTGGATCAGATGATTACGACTCCTCAACTTGAGGATTATTCTTGTCCAATATGTTTAGATATAACTTTCAAGCCAGTTGTTTTATCGCATTGCAATCATAGGTACAACTATTCTTTATTTATTTCAATTACCCTTCTCGTTGTAACTTTTTTTCAAAGATTTTGTCGTCGCTGTTTAGCAGAATACGAAGAGATATCGAACCTCGCTGTATTTGTTTTTTCTGCAATGTCATATATGCATACTTGTCCTCTGTGTCGTGGTGCGTACACTTCAGGAACAAAACATATTGACCGGTTCCACTCATCAACCGAGCATTTATTTAATCGGGAAGAAACACGACGAAATAGTTACGACAGTACGAGAAGTTCCGCGGAGCTGCGAAGGTACGGATCGATTCAAATAAATGGTCACCAAAATGTTGAAACGATTAGAACGGGGGAAAAGTTTGGACGAAGGATTGAAGATGCAGGAACGGATAAGTTTTTGCAGAGGAATTTTCCGGTTGAGTATGGAGCGAAACGATGGGAGGAGTCGAAACTGGAGATTGAGAAACGGTGTGTTGAGTTTATGGTTGAAGTTGGTGAGAAAGCTATGGAAGTGAAGGAAGATTTAATTGAGGTTAAAAAAACTGCGAAGAGATTTTTTATAAGGATTAAACGAAGGTCGTGTTTTTAACGGTCGAAAGTTCTTTTTATATTATAGAATTACAGGTTTTCAAAGTATTTAATATACTTAACTAATTTAAACTATACATTTTCATAATATCTAAAACAAAAACTATCGTGATCATGCACGAAACCGATCGTTTGTAGAAAAGCGTATGCAATAACGGGTCCAAAAAATTTGAAACCTCTCTTTTTCATATCCTTTGCTAAATTTTGCGAGAACTCTGTTTCGGTCATGTGCGTCACTTTCGCAAGTGAATATACTTTGGAACCGTTAGTGAGAGTAAGTTCAAATCCCTAAAAGATGTCATTAAAGAATGAAAACATTTTTGGCAATCTGCATTTACCTTTCGACCAGCAGGGAGTTCTTTTGGCATAAAAGTACCAATGTAATTACAAAACCCTCCGAATTCATCAGAAACCTTTAAGAAGTTCACGGCGTTAGAAATAGAAGCCATAACCTTTGCCCTGTTCCGTATGATTCCCGTTCCATCCCCCAACATTTCATCAATCTTCCTCTCATCAAATTCTGAGATTTGCTTTACATCAAAATTATTATACTGAATACGGTACGCATCTCGTTTTTGAAGAATTGTGCTCCAGGATAAACCGGCTTGGGCGGATGCAAGAGTAATCATTTCAAAAATGTAATTGTCGGAAAGATTTGGAGTTGGCGTGCCCCATTCTGTATCGTGGTAATCTCTATGTAACTTTGCAATAAGACTTAATTGGGTGGAGTCGCCAATCGAATCTTTGTTTTATTCAAAGGGTTAACAAAATGATGGTAAACAAATTTTGGAATTTAAACGCAAACTAACCAAACCAATGGCAGCGCTTAATCTCGGAGATATTAGAGGGAGAGGATTCAACGCTAGCTACATCTTTGAGCAAGATTGGGGAGGAATTCGAAACGCCCACATCCTGTGGGACAGTTTTTTTCTTTTTCTGAGAAGTGCTTGTAGACGGAGCGGGAGATTTCTTGATAATGACAGCCTTAGAGAACAAACGAGCCGAGCGACGCAAAGAATCACCGGCGGACATTGCTAATAACTGCGCCTAAGGGATTTTTTGATTTGACCGAACTGTCAGAAAGTGTCAACAAATCTTTTTTTCATGGAGCTCCGCAACAAGAAAACTGTGTCTCCTCTGTCCCCCCAGAAATCTAATGTCTCTTCAAAATCCCTCAAAAGCATCGCTGCTACAATAATCTCAACCTCCCCCGTGTCGAAAATAAAGAAATCTAACAAGGTCGCTGTTCACCATTCAGAGCCGAGAAAACCTGCAAAAGTACTTGTGAACGCTATTCCGTACCCTCCTGGAACCCCCAAAATTTTATCGAGACTTGTTACTCCTTTGGATATTCAGGAGAGTGAAGCATGGTTGGAATCTTTAGGTGGCCGGAAGAGTTTAGAGATTTTCAATAATATCTCGACAACAACCCCTGTAATTGATGTGATTCAACCCTCACCCCCTAATTCTCATTTATCAACCTCCCCGAATGACTCATCTGCTACTTTCAATACTGACTCAAATAATTCTGAAACACACGTCGAACGACCCTCATTAACTCCCGACTTGAAAGCTATGACGCAAATGATTACCGACGACGTCGCAAACGCAGTTCAGCAGTCCGTATCTCAGCTGAATTCGTTAGGCTACGTTCTTGTGAAAAATACCTTTGCCACTCGCGAACTTGCACGACGTTTGTCTCTTCGCTTAACGGCAACTATTAATCAACTACCCGGATCACTGAACCCGAGTCACGCACAGATTCTTCCTGGAGGTCGATGGCAGATTAACGTTGAATCCGAACCGCTTGCCGCACACCTTCTTGATGGAACGACGAAAGTGCTGACGGATGACAGTCTGCACACTTCATGGACTCCGCATCCACCCCAGCTGTTAGTGACTCTAAAGAGTGCAGTTGATCAACTTTGGCATCGCGATTTTGATATGTACGGAATTTGCGGATTGGTTGCAATAAGGGATACTGTTGGACCACAATTTCTCGCTGCATCTCATTCAAAGGACACTTTCGAAGCGTATCGCACTAATCATGAAGAGCACACGGCAAATCAGGAACAACCTGAGAGTTTGATCCAGCAATTACAGATGGAGGCAGGCGATGTATTTGTATTTGTGCCCACTTTGGTACACAGAGGAGTTGGAACTGGATCTTTAAGACCGATGCTTTCTGTGACGGCTTTAGCGAGACCGAAGAGAGGTTTGAGACGAAAGCCTGAGCTTCCGAGTGTGGAGGTATTGGCAGCGGCGGGTGTTAATGGTGTGATTTCTTTTGACAGCCATTCTTATTTGTAAATAAGTGTTTTTGCCTTGTTTTTTTTTTTATTGTGTTTTCTGTTAGGAAAATTGGAAAATTTTATGTAGTGTATGATCTGGTTCTAAAAATTGATAAAATTAATGATTCTCTCAATAATTGCAGACGGAAAGACGTTTTTAAGGTGATCAGCACTTGTTTGTTTTTCTGGCGGATCGCATAAATTTGGTGAATTGTTGACATGTAGCACAGATTTTTGACGCGTAAATTTGTCCAAACAACAAAAAAAAAGTACTTTCTTTATTTCATTTTCGCTCGCTTTCTTTTTGGTTTATTTGTTGCGGCAAAATTTATCCTGAGTGTACCCACTCTTTGGAAATATTTTGCTCCTGGATGATTTAAATTAAATTAATCATCATTTCCTTTCGTTTCTGGGTTCTTATGCTTCCCATCATGGAACTGGAAAGTTTTGGTTTTTTTTATTGTCTGCCTTCTCTTCTTCCCCTCGGCACAAGTTGCGGAAATGTGGATTTTATTTTTTCGATTAGCGATTGTTGGTAAGCGGTTGAGTCATACCTGCTTCACGACTTTCGTTTGCAGGCAGTAGCAGGCACTGAATTAGATATGTATTTTAAGCCCCTTTCTGTCTAGAAACATTTCAGTTTCGACCGTTTATTTATAGCTGATAGATCCATGAAATATGACCCTCAGCGAATGGCCGGCACAGCACTCTGCTATTACCGCTGATTTTTATTAGTAGCGAAGCGATGGTATAAAAACGAGAGGTAGGTGTGCAACACCAATCTTGAATTTTTTAGGCAATATCAATCTGGTATGTATAGGTAGATATTTTTCTCATAATATTATTCTTCTGCAGATGTATTTGAAATCATCAGGTATGAACATGTTCTGCTAATGTCGGTGAACAGGCCAGTATGAAGTTGGTGTCCGAAAATGAGCGCAGTTTTGTTAATTTTAATTAGAGTGATCCACGAGGCTGGAAGCAGTGATACGGTGAATTGAATGCTGAGCTTAGATTGTGGATATGCAAAAAAAAAATAAAAATAAAAAACAATATTGAAAAAAACGCTGCCAATCAAATAATCCTCCAGCCTTTTTGACATGAAAGAAAAAAGCCGACGAGACTCGTCTTCTGATTCCGACGAAGAACCCCGCAAAAAATCAAAGTCGAAATCAAAAAAAGACAAGAAAATGCAAGACGCTCCCTCCGCTAATCCTTATCTGGCCCATCGTGTTCAGCTCCCTAAAATTATTCCAAATGAAACAACGACAGAGCAAGCAGAGTTATACGAAAATAGCGACACCAATTTATACAATGGTCAACCATTCTCGCAAAAGTATAAAGATATTCTGAAAAAGCGAGTGACTTTACCTGTTCACAAGCAACGAGAGGAATTCTTGGAATTGATTCACAAGAACCAGATTTTGATTCTTGTTGGAGAGACTGGAAGTGGAAAAACTACACAGTAATATAATAATATTAATTCTCATCTTCTTACCTTTTTTTGTTAATTTTTGAATGTTTTCAGAATTCCGCAGTTTTTATGTTTCGATGAGCAGCCCCAGTTGAAAGGTAAAATGATCGCTTGCACTCAACCACGTCGTGTTGCCGCCATGTCTGTTGCTCAACGTGTCGCTGATGAGATGGATGTCAAGTTGGGAGACGAGGTTGGGTACTCTATTCGATTCGAGGATTGCACTTCTCCTAAGACCCTTTTGAAATACATGACTGATGGTAAATAGTTTTGAACCCGAGGGATCCACGGCATGTTTTAATGAATTGTTTATGTTTACAGGTATGTTGCTTCGTGAAGCGATGACAGATCCATTGATGCAGAAATATTCGGCGATCATATTGGATGAGGCTCACGAACGGACGCTGTCGACGGATATTTTGATGGGTTTGATTAAAGAGGTATATAGTTTTCATACGTTATCAAATCAATATTTTATTTATCATCTCTTTTGAATTTTTTTGTAGGTCTGCAAAAAACGGCCCGACTTAAAAGTAGTCGTCATGTCTGCCACACTCGACGCTGGAAAGTTCCAAAGCTATTTCGGGTCAGCGGTTTTAGATGCAAAAGGAGGAGTTGTCGAGAAACAGGCACCATTGTTGGTATGTGAATATTTACTTTTCAAATTTATAAACTTCCTTTAAAAGTCATGTGAACTAATAGAATTGGATTTCATTTCTTCCCATATATGCTTCCTTCTTGATATATTAATTTATCGATTTGGAACAATTTGTTTGTTTCCGTACGTATTTTTGTAGTCGGTTCCTGGTCGAACTTTCCCTGTCGAGATATTCTATACTCCGGAACCTGAGCGTGACTATTTAGAGGCAGCCATCCGAACCGTTTTACAGATTCACGCATGTGAAGAACCAGGTGATATTCTCGTATTTTTAACTGGAGAGGAAGAGATTGAAGACGCGTGCAGAAAAATCAAGATGGAAGGTGATAATTTAATGAGGGCGCAACCTGAAGTGATCGGCGAAATCAAAGTTGTTTCACTGTATTCGTCGTTACCTCCACAACAACAACAGCGTATCTTTGAACCTGCTCCTCCGCCGAAGACGCCAGGTGGACCGCCGGGACGGAAAGTCGTCGTTTCTACCAATATTGCTGAAACTTCTCTGACGATTGACGGAATCGTTTACGTCATTGACCCTGGATTTGCGAAACAGAAGGTATACAATCCACGAGTGCGAGTAGAGTCGCTTTTGGTGAGTCCGATTAGTCGTGCCAGTGCGCAGCAACGATCTGGTCGTGCAGGACGTACACGGGATGGAAAGTGTTTCCGATTGTATACCGAAAAATCGTTCCTGCAAGAACTAACGGAGCAGACATATCCGGAAATTCTCAGAAGTAACTTGGGTGCGATTGTGTTGCAGTTGAAGAAATTAGGAATTGATGATTTAGTACATTTTGATTTCATGGATCCTCCCGCACCAGAGACTTTGATGAGAGCTTTAGAGTTGTTAAACTATTTGGAAGCGCTCGATGACGACGGAAACATGACGAAGGTTGGAGAGCAGATGGCTGAATTCCCACTTGATCCTCAACTCTCGAAAGTTTTGATTGCTGCACCAAAGTACAAATGTTCCAACGAAGCGTTATCGATAATCGCCATGTTGTCTGTACCCAATGTATTTATACGACCAAACGAACAGCGAAAACAGGCTGACGAAGCAAGAAGCAACTTTGAGCATTCGGACGGCGACCATCTCACGTTATTGAACGTGTATCATGGGTATCTGCAGAATAGCACGGACCCAAATTGGGCTTTCAATTATTATTTGAACATTCGGTCATTGAAGCAAGCGCAGAACGTGAGAACGCAGTTGGCGCGGATTATGGAGCGTTTGAGTGTTCCATTGGTGTCGATGGATCCATCCGACTCAAAATACTATCCGAATATCAGAAAAGCGCTGCTGTCTGGATTCTTTATGCAAGTTGCGCATTTGGAGAAGAACGGAAGGTACTTGACTTCGAAAGATAATCAGGTATGTTTATATTAAGTGTTAATGTACGATTATTCAATGTTAATGTCTTTTCTAGATCGTTCATTTACATCCCTCTTGCGGTTTGGGACATAAACCGGATTGGGTGATTTACAACGAGTTTGTGTTAACCAACAAACACTATATTCGAACGTGCACAGAAATCAAAGGGGACTGGCTGTTGGATATCGCACCGCAATATTATGATCTTTCGTCATATCCAGATTGTGAAGCGAAACGAGAATTGGAAAAGATGTTACTGAAGAAAAAAAATGAATCGAAGAGTAAGAAGGATAAAAAGAAGTCGAAATGGGATAGCAAGTGGTATGTGAAAACAATTTGCTTTGCACTATTTCTCATTTTTACATTGTTTTCCCCCCCCCCTTTTTTTTTTGTTAGAAACCAGTAGATTCCGCATCAAATGCAAAAAATAGATCAATTTACTTAAATTCAAAAGGAATGGGAATGAACGCATAAATAAATCAATTTGAATGGGGTTTTCCGTGCTCATGTTTCTGGCTAATTTTGACAACCATAAAAGTTTATTTTAATTTTCACAATCTAAACGCCTTCCCAGCTCATCTCGCCGCTTTTCTACAATGTCTTCTCTCGAACTTGATTTCGAGTTTTCAATGTCCCTCAGAAGTCGCTTACACCTCATCCCTCTTTCGTTAAATCACCAACAATGTGCTTATCATTGACCAAAGCTTCCAATACTTCACCGGTTATGAAATCGATGACCTAGCGGTGATTGCAAAACGATTTTATGCACTGGCTTGTCGCGCGAGAAAGAATGCGTTTGATGTTCAATAAAAAGTGTCAGTCCTTACGTACAACGTCACAACGTTTGTTGCAAAGTTGAGGGAGAATAACGAATACATCTCGGGATCTTTGCTACTTCAAGCAATGGTGACGGAGACGTACGATACGAGTGATATGAATATGTACTGTTCGTGTTTCGAAGTGAACTGCGCAAGTGACGAGAAAAAGCAATTTCACCGCGACTTGGTCTCCTTGTATTTCCGACTCCACCCAGGAGAGAATCTGGAGAATTTATTTCGCCGCAGTGTCAAGCGGTCCTCGTTGAACTCACAAATATAATTTTTGATTTCCCCATTACGAGATTCTTCTTTGAGAACACGGAAATCGAATCGAATTGCAAATGTTTGGAAGATGCACAATCAAAGTTACGAATTTGCAACGCCTCCGTGATTCCGAGTTCGTTTTCAAATTTCTGATATCTTTTCGGACTTTCCTGAACCTAACTCTTACGGCTACGGTCTCTACATGTGCCTCGCCAAACTTTTGCTTCCAAACGGGAATGACGTGGACGTAATTCATCACCTTTCGCTGAATTACAAACCGAGTGATCCCGCTTACCAACACATCGTGAACAATTACTATTCGGCGCATGTTGTAAACGTCTGGCCATTTGATTACTGCGATTTGTCGGTAATCGGAAGTATTCCCCCGATACACAGGATTGGAAAAGTTGGAGTTGTAATCCCGCAAGCGAACAAAGAACGAAATATGTCAACCTTGGCCATTTGGAAATACGTACAAAGTGGTCTTGTTATGATAAATGATGAGTTGGTACAAAAAAGTGAGCTTAAAAAAGAAACGTTCAAACGATTCTTGTGATAAACTGGAATCTTCCAATTTTTTTGTGTAGACAACATAGCGAAATGTTTTGCGTTGACTTGTGCTGATATTGATGATTTGATTGCAGTTCCAAATCGCGAACTTGAAAGGTGGATTGGAGAATGTGTAAATTTCGAGTTCGTAGTGAAAAAATCACGAAATTCGCAAAGAAGTATTGTACTGCTAACTGGACAAAATATCAAGGTGTTTCACAATTAAAGTGAACAAAGAAGTTTTTATTAATGGAAAAGATTGAATGTTACTGGTTTTTTTTTAACAATTAGCTAAAACTAAGTAAATTTTCGGATGAAGAGATATAAAACCTAAGTTTCAAAATTTTCCTAGTGAAAATCAGAACCAACTAGCTCTCTGGGATAAAGCTTGTTCTCAGAATATCATAAACCAATCATCACTTATTCTATCGCTGCGTTTCATCCCTTTACACTGGGGAAATTGTTCGATATCGCCTTCCCATAAATTTTGCCAAGAGCAATTTTAATCAATCACTTCCATATTGTCAGTTTTCAGCGTTTCTGCTTCAAGGTCAATAAATTCTGGAGCTATATCAGGGTGTTTAGGAGAGAGATTATAATAACGGAATGTAATTACTCTTCGAATCTCGCCAGTGTCAAATTCATAATTACTGCAAATTCTCTTATCATAAAGAACGTGATATCGATCTTTAGCATTCCCAGTCGAGGGAAGAAGTACTTCGTTCAGAATTTTTTCACACCGTGAGAATCTTTTACTCAATCTTTTGATTTCGGGAAGAGAATCCAAAAGAAGATTTGAGTTAAAATCTCGTGCAAGCTTGTCAGTCTCATTCAGAAATGATTTAATATCGGTGACTTTTTTGAAAATAGCATCCAAATCAATATCCAAGAGTTTTTTCACTTTTGAAGCGAGAGGGAGATTTTTTTCCAAAAAAAGTAACGACATAAACCGTAAGACTTCAATCCATTGCGAGCAGCTTTTTTGTAAGTCTATGATCTGAATCTTTACTGTCTCGGAAAAAGTTTCGAATGTCTTTACGTTTGAAATCAGTCAACCCTTCAGAACGAAACGTCCTAAAGTCGAAATCTTCCGATTGAGTATTTTTTGGAAAAGCATTTTCCATTTTTCGAATTTCTGAACGTGGAGAAATGAAGGGACCGGAGTAACATGCGATTTTTGGCACATTCAATGTGTAAAAAAAGGATATATTTTGCAGTGATAATACTTTTAGTGGCAGTAAAATTTGGCTATGTCACTGGAGCTCAGTCAATAAAAGCAGACGAGAAAAGTTTGATATTATATGTTGGAACAATTGAATCATGTCGTTCTACAATATAAACTAAACATTATCCATTACAGCAAAAACGTAAACAGGGTCTAAAAGAAAAATTGAAACAAGAATGAATGCTGAAAAGAAAAATTCTCACAATCACAATCAAATTTCTTCAACGTACTAAACGAAAACATGATCGATTAAAAAAATTGACACATGTGAGAAGAAAAAAAATTACGTACATTTGAAGGGAGCAATCCTTTTTTCCCTCGTAATGAACCCGTCCACCATCCTTCATCACCTGATCGGAAGAATTAATACATTTGATACAACCACATAAAGTCAAAGCAACTTACTTTTACTGATTATCGTAATAATATCTCCCGTCTTAAACGTCAACTCATCTGCTTCTTGCGCGTCATAATCCTTTCGACGAATTAAATAAAAAAATTCATTGAATAAAAATCCAATAAACTCACATATAAAGCTTTCACACTAGGAGCTTTCTTTGCAGGCGGCGGTGGAGGCGCCTTCTTCTTCACTCCCGGACTCGCAGCATCATTTCTTACATTCGAAACATTCGAGTTACCACCAAACTTACTCGCATTCGAATTTGCATACCCACCACCACCATTACTTCTTCCTCCCCCTCGTGCTCCACCACTCGTCGACGCACTCTGCAACTGAGGTCTGGAATCTTTCGGCCATCCCGTCTTAACTCGAATCTGAATGACTTTCTTTACGACTTGTCCCACAGGAATACGACACGAATCGTCTGTAATAAATTGTAATTCACCGAATCCACCTGATTGCCATGTAGTTTTCTTTACAGAATATTTAATGTTGTCGCTAAAGTTTATCGGTAAAGTTTGCATCGTTTTTTGTTTGTATTTCTCGCTTTTGATAATGGATCGTGTTTATAAATTGTTGAGGGACAACTGGATATAAATAAATACCTTAATACGGTTACAAGTTCGGTCTTTAACGGATTCTCAAGCACATTATCAAACTCATTTCCAATATGTAAAACGAAGAAATCGTCACATTTAGTACTACAGAAAAGAAGATGATTAATTGTTTTTTATGGTGAGCAAACTGAAAAACAAACCTTAAGGAGACGCCAGTAATATCACTTAGCGCAATCTGTCGTTTCACAACTTTGACGACTTTCCCTTTGTTCGGTCCTTTCTTTTCAACCTCTGCTCCGATCAAAAATACAAAGTTCTCCGTTATGAGTATTTCTCTCTGCACGCAGTTGAATTTTCGATCGTATTTTTGGCATACATCCGCAAATGAGACTTTCTCGTTCTTCCCTATTTAAAAACAATAAAACCCACCAAGCGCTATCCACTTAAAATCCTTTGCTTACCGATCAACGCCTTCAAAATAGGGTTATCCAAAACCGCCAAATAATCACCCAAAAATTCTCTTCCAACCGAAAACCGCTTTCGCTCTTTCTTTCCGACCACAACTTCCACGGCCTTCTTTCTCATCTCCAAGAAATATTTCTTGTTTTTATATTTCCTGAAACATCGCTGAATCTTAACGGCAAACGCATGGTACTTTCGGTCGCGAAGTTCTTCGAGCAGGAAGAGTGATTCCGGCGATTTTATAAAGATTTTGGTGTGCCCTAGTTGGTATTCGCTGTCAGAGAGTCCGGCGGCGTTCAAGATTGCTTGGAGTGATTTAGAAATTGGACCGCGTGCAACCGGGAAGGTTTCTTTAGAAAGGATAGCGAATCTGGAAAAAAAAGGTTGTTTTCAAAAATCCGAAATGAGAAAATTCTCAATCATTGCTAACCTTCTTAAGAATTTCTCAAACGTGTTTCGATAACAAAAACCGGCACGACTATGATGAAATATGAGCAAAATATACGCTTTGAATAATTTTCAGTCAAATACGCACCGAACTTTGATATTTTCTTTCAAGTTCAAATATCGGACTTGATGTTCAACCCTGTTTACAGAAAAATCATTCACCGCTAGATTTTTCCTAATTTAAAATTAACCAACCGCTTTGAATCCCAATCTTTTGGTCTCTTATTTTCGTTTGGCTTAATGCACCGAACATATGACGGTGTACATTTCATCAAAGTAGTTACCAAGTCCGCACTTTGATTCTATTCACAAAAAGATTCGATAAGCGCAATTTCAAATAATAGGTGAGACATATTTACCTTGATCTTGAACGACACTGTCGTTGGTCGCTTTTTATCTTGTTCGTCAATCTGTTCCGGGAACAAATCTCTGATGAATTTACTAAAAGAAAGCAAACATCGTTCAATTAAAACCAGAACAGAATTGAACCAAAGAAGAAACGATCCCATACTTCTGTGTACTTTGCATCAACTGAACTAAATCTTTAAAAAGTGTATCCTTATTAGATTCCGTAAAGCCATCGCAATCGTAAGTTACGGATCCAGCGTAATGTACAATAACAAAATGCGATTGCTTTCCTTGATAATGCTGCGTTGAAATTTTTTGATTAACAATTCAAGTTTTGATGTGTGAATATGGATTGCATACTTTGTTTCCTCCAACTGCACCTTCCAGCTTCTGAACAAATGTTGTGTCAGCTCCTTCGGCGACCGCATGCATCGTGAAACAAACATCATCCAAAACTATAGAGGTTAAAATTTCAGAAATCACGTAAATGAAGGGGCTAGCTGGCAGTTTACGACTTACTTGCCATCACTCCAGGTGGTTTCTTGCTTTCAATTAAATCTACGACGACCTTGTTGTTGAAGAAATCAATCGGAGTCCACTGGATTCCTTCCCTCAAATATTCTTCCTACACTCACAACATGAAGCACGCATCCTCCAGACAACAAAAATCATATCAAAAATACCTGCTCACTCTTCAAGGTTAACTCAATAAAAATCTGCTGCAACTTTTCATTCACGTAATTAATGCAAAACTGCTCAAACCCATTCTTCTCAAAGATTTCAAATCCAAAGATATCCAACACTCCAATATCGACAGTTTTAACCTTTTCCTTATTTCCAACTCTAATCATGGCTTCGTTAATCGCGCCAACAATCCAATCAAACATTCTCGTATACAGCGCTTTCGCCAATGCATCTCGGGTGTTCATGGCTTGCTGTACATTCAACGGAACATTATACGCCGAAGATCGACGGCCAAACCCACCTGTAGTCATAATCCGTGACGTTAACTTATCATTCAACGTCGCCGTATCAATTTCCAACAAATACGCCGGAAACTCCAACGCTTCCTTATCTTTAACTACGGCGTTATTCTTTTCCTCCACGAATTCAATGTTTCCAAGATGCAATATCCCAGCCAGAATTTTGTGTAGATTTGTTTGATTCTGTTTGGTTATCCCGCAAACTGACATTGCGTGAATCATGTCTTTGTATTCCTTGGCGTCATTGATTCCGTCGGCGGTGTAAGAGTTGGACATGTTCAGGTAGTGGTAGTTTTCTGGTGCCATGAGACCGTATTGTTCGGTTGCTTCTCGTGATGGTGCAGCCAGTAATTGATAGAAAATATGGAAATTTCGTTCTCCGGGATTTGGGGATACGACTCTAGACTAAAGAAACAAACAGTTATAAGCGAATGAAAAAGAGATCGATCAAACAGGGTAAAAATCCGAACACCTTCTCCAATAAGAAATTACTGATCTTTCCACCAACAGGAACACCACCACGATTAAAATTGATTTCAAAATATTTACCAAATCGACTGGAATTATTATTTCGCAGGGTTTTTGCGTTTCCGAATGATTCCAATAACGGGTTACTTTCCAAGATGATTTTTTTCACATCGTCGATGGTTGATGTTCCGGAACTGGATGATGCGTTGGTTGATATTGCTGCAAGGTAGTTCATTATAAGTTTTGCCGATTCGGTTTTTCCTGCACCGGATTCTCCACTAAGTTATAATTGATTTTTTGATTTTTAATGTTTTCGTTGTGGTGGAAGCAGGACGTCAGAGGAGAGATTTTACCTGATAATTACACATTGATTTTCTTCGTCTTGGATAATTGCTTGATACATTTTATCTGCAACTGCATAAATGTGAGGAGGATTTTCGTAAGCGGCCTTATTGGATATTGAGCGTTGAAGTCTTTAGACTTTAAAATCAATAGAATCTAAATTACCGATCCATGATAGATATCTAAAAAAAGCCGCATAAAAATTGTAATTAGAAACTTTCTTTACGAGATTATTGATATGAAAGAGTACCAATCTCCTTTTCTCCAAAGTAATCTAATTTCTTGTAGGGGTTAACTGAAACAATTGTTAAATGAAGAGCTCAAATTTGAGACATTCATAGATGTAGTGATACCAGCGACAAGAGTAGGACCGATATAAGTATAAATAAGATCGACCATAAAACTAATCAGAGGAATGAATGTGGAATGAGCAACTCTCACAGGGAACGGGGGGAATACCGTTTTTTCAGATTGTCGGTAACCTGGTCCTCGGAAACCTTCGAGAGGAGCACAAGGTCCTCGATGCCATTCTGGGCGGTGTTCTTGGACTGCCACTGGAAGTTCATGATCAGCCACTCTCGTCAACAATGCCCGACAATCCTGTTGTCTTCTTCGACATCACCATTGGGGGTCAACCTGCCGGCCGTCTGAAAATGGAATTGTTCGCTGATGTCGTCCCCAAAACTGCTGAAAACTTTCGCCAACTGTGTACCGGCGAATACCTGTAAATATCTGTGATTTTGTTCTTTTATGTTCACAACTGACATTTTGTGCATAATCTAGCAAAAATGGTATCCCACAAGGCTACAAAAACACACACTTCCATCGAATAATAAAAGATTTCATGATCCAGTCCGGCGACTTTCTAAACAACGACGGAACCGGTACGTTTTCAATCTACGGTGAAACTTTCGCCGACGAGAATTTTACATTAAAGCATTCGGGTCCGGGTTTGCTATCGATGGCTAATCAAGGCCCGAATACCAATGGGTGTCAGTTTTTCTTGACGTGTGCGAAATGTGAATGGTTGGATGGGAAGCACGTAGTGTTTGGGAGATTGGTGGATGGGCTTTTGACGTTGAGAAAGATTGAGAATGTTCCGACTGGTCCTAATAATCGCCCCAAAGTACCTGTGCTAATTGCTGAATGTGGTGAAATGTAAACCTGAACTTTTTTCTCGTAATCTTCAAATATGAGATGTTTATTTAAATGTATTTAACACGATATTACTGCGTGAGACTCGCAGGGAGTTAAAATGACGGCAAATTTTTAATATCAACTCTCAGATCGCAAACGAAATACGTTTCACAATAGAATCATTATATTGTATTCACTTATTCCTCCAAGTGGATTTTATATCTTGAAGTCTTTGCAGTGATCGGTACGAATAGTTTGTCACTGGATCCAACTTTTGAAGATCCATCGGAAAGTACAATGCCGCTTCGTTTCCTGAATCAACATGTATCGCTTGACTCGCAAATCCCATGTACGAATGCAATACATCTAAGCAAGAAATATTGTAATAAACTCAAATATGGCTCGCTAAAACCTCTCTCGATTACCTGGATAGTTCTTATCTTCTGGGTTCTCTGGCGGAGTTTTCGAAAATCCGCCGTATTTCGCTCGAGTAGTAGCCAGGAATTCTGAATTAGATTTAAAATCAATAAAATTATCCAGCCCCAACATCTAGAAATAACATAATTGATTAATCAGCCTGATTACAGGCATTCTTTAACAGATATTAGCAATACCGTCAGCGTAGCTCCAACCCAGAAAGAATAGCAAGTATCAGCAGGTTTATTAGGTCTCCCCTGAAACCCACCGACCTGACGAAACACCAACCACTTAAACAACTTGTTCCACTGCGGACTATTCCTTGGAAAAGAATCATCCAACTTTCCCAACAACTTCAAAGACGCAACGGCAAGATACGTGGACCCACCATGCGACTCATTACACGGATTCTGACCAAACGCACCTTCATGCGACCGACACTTCAAAATATACTCAACCAAATCATCTTTCCGCACTCCACTCCAGTCATCTAAAACATGCGAAATCACACACGCGCAATAAGCGAATCTTAAATCGGATTCTAAGCATCCTTCAAACGCAACAAAACTTCCATCGGGATTTTGGAGTTTTTTTAGATTTTCGATTATGGATGATTTTTCTAATCGGGAAAGATCGTCGTCAAGGGTAAGCAGGAGTGATATTGCGGTATATGTCATTGTTACATGCGGAACGTCAAAGAGTGTTTGGTATGTTGGTTTCTATACAATTCCAATTTAATAATTACAGTTAACAAAAAAAATTAACCGGTACTTCATACATTGAACGGATCGAATTTAATCCCATCGTACGAACCACCACGAAATCCACCATCACACTGCATGGCGTAAATCCAATTAACCCAATCTTCCTTATTCTGTCTATTAATGACACTGTCGACGGAATTCAACAGATCTAAAGCGGAGACAATAAAATAAGCCAATGTCATGCGATTCGTGTCGTTTGAAGTGTAATGGTCGGGGAGTAACTGCAAGCATTGCGAGAAGTATTGGATATCTCGTTTCGACATTTGTTTGACACGTTTTTGACATATTTAATTTTCTTTGAGAGCTTTTCAAAAAATGTAAATCTCGTTTCTTTTTACTTTATTTTATCCGCTAATGACTTTGCTTTTTTTTCTTTTGAATTGTTGGTGTTTTTCTGTTTTTTGTTTTGGTGTAGGGCTTCCGCTGCAATTCAACTCGCTAATCCTAATGCTGAAGTCGCTAGAAGAGGTCAGGCTTTACAACTCAATATAAACGCGGCGATGGGTCTTCAGGATGTGTTAAAATCAAATCTTGGCCCAAAAGGGACCATAAAAATGTATGAGTTGCTGATCTACCCAATTTACCAAATATCAGACTTTTTGTATTTTGATTTTAATTGTATATTTTTCTTTATTGTATTATATTAGGTTAGTGGGTGGTGCTGGTGATATCAAGTTGACAAAGGATGGGAAAGTCCTGTTAAACGAAATGGTATCTTCCAAGGAAAACTCATTCTTTCCAGTAATCACTAAATTTGGTTTCTTTCTATGTATAAAGCAAATTCAAAATCCAACAGCGGCAATGATTGCCAGAGCAGCTACCGCCCAAGACGAAGTAACCGGTGACGGAACGACGACAAACGTTTTAATGATTGGTGAATTATTGAAACAGTCTGAGCGTTGGATTTCTGAAGGTTTACATCCTCGTGTTATTACCGAGGGTTTTGAAATCGCAAAGAAAGAAGCTTTAGAGGTTTGTTTGATTCATTTTTCCCTTTATAAAAACATTAAACCAAATTTTAAAACATTTGATAGTTCCTTGAAACATTTAAAGTAAAAAAATCCGTCGATCGAGAACTCCTAATCAACGTTGCTCGAACTTCACTGCGTACCAAAGTTCGACAAGACCTTGCTGATTCACTGATGGAAGCCGTTGTCGATGCAGTAATGTGTATTTACAAGGAAGGCGAGCCGATTGATCTTCATATGGTGGAGATTATGAAGATGCAACACAAGAGTGACACGGACACGCAACTTGTTAAAGGAATGGTTATGGATCACGGAGCTCGTCACCCAGATATGCCAAAGAAGGTGAAGAATGCTCATGTGTTGATTTTGAATGTATCTTTGGAATACGAGAAAAGGTATATTTCAGCGATATCGCGAGATGGATTTCTCAAAAAAATATTAATATCTTGTTTTCAGTGAAATCAATTCCGGATTTTTCTACAGTTCAGCTGAACAACGTGAAAAACTCGTCGAATCCGAACGTAGATTCGTAGACGCCAAAGTCGCCAAAATCATTGAACTGAAAAAATCCGTATGCGGACCAGACGATGGATTTATAGTGTTGAACCAAAAGGGAATTGACCCATTATCGTTGGATATGTTGGCCAAGCAAAACATTTTGGCGTTGAGACGGGTGAAGAGACGGAATATGGAGCGGTTGCAGTTGTGTTGTGGAGGAGTTGCGCAGAATAGTGTTGATGATTTGAACAAGGATGTGTTGGGCTATGCGGGGTTGGCGTATGAGCAAGTGCTTGGTGAGGAGAAGTTTACATTTGTTGAGGAAGTGAAGAATCCAAAGAGTGTTACGATTCTTATTCGAGGTGAGATTCTCCGTATTACCTTTTTCCATAAAAATTTTGTAACTTGGAATCATCGTAGGACCACACGGACACATATTAACGCAAATCAACGATGCTATCAGAGACGGACTTCGAGCTGTAAAGAACACAATTGAAGACGGATACGTTGTACCTGGAGCGGGAGCATTCAACATTGCGTTACATTCACATTTGAACAAATTCAAGACGAGTGTAAAGGGACGTGCCAAGATGGGTGTGCAAGCGTTTTCCGATGCATTGTTGGTGGTGCCTAAAATTTTAGCGCAGAATGGTGGATTTGACGCCCAAGATGTTATTGTTTCCTTATTGGTATTTTCAAATGATCTTGACAAATTTTTTAATCTGATTTTAACTCTTTCGTGTACGTTTTAGGAGGAATATGACGCTGGGCATGTAGTTGGAGTTGATTTAACGAGTGGAGAAACGATGGATCCAGTTATGGAAGGAGTGTGGGATAATTATCGTGTGCAGAGACACTTGCTTCATTCGTGTGCGGTGATTGCCAGTAATTTGTTGCTTGTTGATGAGATGATGAGAGCTGGAAGATCTAGTTTGAAGGCGACTGAGTAAACATTTAGATGAAATAAGAACCAAAAATACACATATTTTAAGGAAATTTTGGATCGCAGATATTTTCGCGAAAATCATAACACATGATAAGAGACATCCAAAAAAAGTATAGATATTTGTACAATCTAATTTATATTTTCTCTGCGCTCTTCACAAAATTCCGCACCAATTCAGCAACATCGGCAACTTTTAGCTGAGCGATCTGCAAACATTTCAATACCGTCTCAGTGGACACAGCACTTCCACCAGATTTCAGTACGGATAATAATTCTCGATGCGTGTTCAGAATGAATGTTATTTGTGATTGTTGTGCGGATTCTTCTAGCAGCGTTGGGTCGAGTAATATCGTTTCGCCGTTGTTAAAAATTGATAGTGTAGTGCAGATAGGAAGGTGATGTACGCTTAGTGGGATATATGGTTTTTCGTCAATCGTATGCTGAAAAGTGACGAGATTAGATAAATAAGGATTTTGATTAGGTGATTCTCAACATACTACTGTGACGAGCTGATCTGATATGGTAACGTCGGGTCGTTTGAAATTTAGCAATGCAGCAACCGTAGCTATACAGGCGCAGTCTGTTAAATTCCCATCATGATCCAGAACCTTGATATCCACGCGAATATTCCACACCTTTTCACGAATGTTAGCATCACCAAAACATTTTTGAAAAGCTGGAATACATGCCTTCTCGCCAGCAATTATACATAGCCCTTCGGTATCAACCGCACGACTCTTCTTAAAAGCCTTCTCCAACAACCGACTCAATAACAATTCCTCCTCACTTACCGCACTCGAACCACCTCCACCAGCACCACCTAAACTCGGGGAAACTGATTTCGAAAACTCTGAGTTAAAAGTAATAATTCCATCTCGTGGAGCCGCCGCTAACGGCTTTACGATTTCACAATTCACAAAAACGAAAATTCTCGTGTTCCCTAATAACGCCTGAACGTTTGTTTTATCGGATATCGAAAGTTTAATTTTCCTGTATTCCGAGGGCGACCGTAAATCCAATCGATGTGGAAGCGCACTAATCACAAACTCGCGGTTCATTAAAGTGGTCATTCCCAAAAAGAAAATGTTGAAAAGGCAACAATTTATTGACAAATTAAAAACTCATGGCAGATCCAGAAGAAAAGAAACTCGTGTCGTTATTGCATTCGTTGAATTTACAAGCTACGCATGATTTGCAGAATGATTTATCGGATTTCTTGAGATCGATTCCTGATCATTCGATTTTTAATTCGGATGATGTGTCGCAGTTGTTGGACAGGTTGTCTGGATCCGTGTTGACGTGTTTTGAGTCGGAGTTGCGGTATAGGAATACGATTGCGTTTTTGGTTTATTGCCGGATGAAGGAAAAGTTGGTAAAGGCGGGGTTGGGCGTTGATTTTGATTTCGACGAACTAGAGAAAAAGTAAGTCAAAGGTTCTGTTTTATCGAGCTGTAATTTTTTAATTTTATTTTGATCGAAGATCAGTGCTGGATGAAATTCAAAAAATTGAGGAATCTTATTTGCAAAAGGTCAGTGTTGCATTTTGTAGCTCTTACGAAATCTTGATGACATTATTATGCGTATATAAAATAGAAAATCGTTTCAAATCCAGTTCAAAAATTAAACAAGAGCGATAATCAAGAATCTGATATCGCGTTACTCCAACAAATAAAAGCTTTGAAATCTGAAAACACCGATTTGAAAATCAAACTTCAAAATTCCGAGAAAGTAAAAACATGTCTTCCACATTATTGCATTTACTCATTTGTGATTAAATTAGGAATTAAACTCGAGATTAGATTATTCACGTCCTGTTGTTGGGTTGAAGAAAATGATGGAACGGAAAAATGAAACAATTAAGAATTTGCAATCCAGATTATCAAAGTACGATAATAGCCAAGAAAAATCTTTTAAACTGAATTTTTTTTAAAAAAATTTCTATTTTTCAGATACGAAACTGTAGAACCTGAAAGAGATATCAAAGTTACTAAAGGTTAACCAGATTTTCAAAAATACATAAGACATATAAATAGTTTCCCTTAAATTATATTGTGTAGAGTAGCGATTCTCTCATAGAACCACTCGTTCCATTCACTTTCTGTTACAAACTCTGAAGAACTCTCATCGTTTATATCTTCAAAATCATTCATTATTCTCTTTCCGGTATAATTTACGTAGTTGTAGTATTTACAACGCAGTTTATGAGTGGGTGAAATTTCCGTTAGTTTTAGACTTGAATACAAGTTTGATGAAAGTGTATTGATTTTGACCAAGTGCGTAGCTCGGAAGAGCAAATTTACTGACGAATTTGTATCTAAGATTGAGAATAGAGTGAAATTTATAAATAAAGTGGGAATTTAAACCAAATATTGAATAATTTGTTAAGACCTTTCAGAAACATTAAAACAGAGACGTAGTCGCGAAAGAACGAAAAATCGAAAAGTAGCTCAGGGTCGTAATTTTGCATCATTTTTGTAACGGCGTTTTTTAATTTTTGGTTATTTCTGCGATTTAAAACCATAGAAAAAAAAGAGAAAAATCCCTTTAGTAAATTAGAATCGCACGAATGGTGGTATCATACTCGAAACAGAGTTTACTCAAATTCAACAGATCCGCGTGTGGTAATTTCTTTGATTTTTGATCTTTATATTAAGAAGTTTCGTTAACAACATTCAAACGTTTAAAAAAAAAGCAGCGGCTGTCAATACATTTGATCAATTCTATAAACCAGTTCCAAATATTGTCATGCAGGTGATTGCTCTTCCAAGAAACTCGATTAATTTCTTTTGCTAACTGATAAAGATTTGGTTTTGGATTTAGTTTTGAAGACAGACTAAATAATACATTCGCATCACATCATATGAAAAATACAGAACAAGACATACTGATCGACGATAAAACCAATTGGATCATCAGGACAGGATTTAAATAATTCCACCATCAGATCTTTGATCTCATTCTTCAAAGCGACGTGATCCTGTGAATCGGGAAGCAATGACATGACGAGAATTCTTGACAGGATTGACCGAAAAACTCCATGAGCGCACTCACTCGACTCTTATACAACGGCGTGTACAAGCGAACTTCCACTTTCTTCGGCGCCGTCGTCGCTTCCGCCTTCCTGTTCGAAATCGCTTTTGATAACACTGTAGAAGCTGTCTGGGACAACTTGAACAAAGGGGTTGGTGTTTCCTGAATTGCTCACATTTTATTTAATTGACTTTTAATGTGTATATCTTCTATTCTCTAATCTCAGCGTCAATGGAAAGATATTCGTCACAAATACGTTGAAGAGAAATAAATGTAGTCACAGATAATTCGAAGAACAATTTTCCGTTGCATCAACAATAAAAAAATGACTTAGATTTATCGTGAATAGTAGATAGTAGATATTGTTCATAATCTTTATTTCCTGCAGTCTAATCGAAATTCATCCAATCATTGTACCCATCAAAAACGTTTAAGCAACTCCACTCAAGCTTGCAGTAATCATAGAAAACTTTCGCTGCACCTCAATTGAAGTTGATGGTTTACTCATGATCAATCTATCCTGCCATTTACCCGTTCAAAAAAGGATTTAAAATTCAAATGTCGGTTGTAAGATGGACTCCAAAAAACTTGTAAAGTTCAATATGCTTTCCGTAAATCTAATCATCCTATGAGATTATGAGAGTTGAAATGTCAAACCTCCTTAGATATGCGGATCTAAAATATAGAGAACAGCGAGAATTTATTTTCAACGGAATTCAAGGTAGAAAGCAAAATCAAGATTAATTTTATAATATTAAGTGAGACATATATTTAAATATTGTGATTTTGCCTTGAAAATCACAATCTCTGACTTGATGAAAAATCCAACGTCACAGTGGTCATATATCAGGATCATAGTCAGGAAATCTCCATTGATAAAAATACTGGAAACTTGATTTGGGATGGTGCTTATTTACTGAGCCGATATTTTGAGAAATTCGAGCTGGAAGGTATAGTATAATACCTTGCGGACATTTTTTTTGGAAATTATTATTCTCAATTCGGCCTCGCTTCAGGAAAAACCGTATTAGAATTAGGTGCTGGCTGCGGATTAACAGGTTCGATATCTCTTTTCTATTCTTTCTATGAAAATTTAATTTTTGTATCATATATTCACCAGGGTTATCTGCGTACGTTCGTGGTATGGTGTTCAACCATTCTATTGTCCCTTCCCACTCCCACTTATTATACACTCAATATAGGTGCTCAAAGAGTAATCCTTACCGATCTCGAGACGCAACTGGAATCTCTTGCGAAAAACATCCAAAAAAATCTCGATCATATCAAAATCCAACAAACGAGACCAGAATTTCCTGTTCCTCCACTACCTGGTGAAATCAGGGCAGTTTCTTTGAATTGGTATATACAAGAAATCATCATATTTTTTTTTCGAAATTAGAATAACCCATTTAAATCTCACAGGGAAACTAAATCAAGTTCAACCGATCTATTATCATCACTAACCCTACAAAATCCACCAGATTTTATCATTGGGTCCGAAATATTATACCTATCTTCACTGCACCTGCCGCTCTTGAAAACGATCAAAAAGTTATCCGATCGTCATACTAAAATCATACTGGGATTTAAAAAACGCGGGTTGGGTGAGGAGGGTTTTTTTGCGTTGGCGGAGGGGTTTGGGTTTCGAATATTAGAGGTTCCGAAATCTGAAATTGATGCTGATTTTCAAGATGATGAATATTCGATTTGTTTGTTAGCAATAAACTGAAATTAGATAAAATTGGCCATACAAGCCCATCAATTTTCACTCCTGCAACTTAAATGAAGGAGTAAAACATGCCATGGGATCCGCTGACTCAGCAAATAATTGGGCTTGTTCCAAAAGCATATGTGGATTTTGAAAGCTTCGATTCAACGAAAAAACTCAATACTCACACATTCTCAAAATAAAGATATATTCTCTTCATTAAAGAACCCAAGAGACGTTTTTTTGTTTTTTTTTCATGAATACAGGTTTGGAGAAGATTTTCAACGTGGATAAATGTATAACTTGGAGTTAAGAGATTAAACGAAACAGTATAATGTGTGGTTTTTGTGAATTGAAATTGGTTATTTAAAAAAATTAAATACATAAATTCTCCTTTTTCACTTGTCTCAGATAAAAAGAATCCAGATTGTAAAGAATAACACTAAAGTATTACACCAGACCAAACCCTTTCGCATTCTCAATTGCCGTTACCAACCGTTCCTTCATCTTCTCTCGACTCTCATACTGCGGTAACAACAACCGCCCAAAACAAGTCAACGCCGTCGGCAATCGATCTGTATCAGGCCCATTCCTCTGCACCACAAAAGTCAAGTTTCCTAATCCGCGTAATGGTACTCTATCAGACGCCGTCACGAAAGATAACAATTTCCGTTTTTGCTCAATATTAAATTCGTTGTTTACTATATCCCAGAATGCGATTATTGTCGGATGATTCGGTCCATAGCCGTCATCATACGTGGCTCCGTTTTGGAGTTCGGTAAAATCTATTTCAGATGTCGTGCTGCCGCATATTAATAATTCCAATTCTTCTGGTCGGCACATCTAAAGTCAAAGTTAACATTATAAAAAATTTCCCTGGCATTTGTTACTTGTATCCATACCTTTAAAGCATTTCCACCGCAAACTTTCGAGAACCCTCGTTTAAAAGCATTAAACTGCCGCTTGACACTTTCCGTCGCATAATGATGAATATACAATTTCACATACTGCTGCCGATTACTATTTGACACCAAAATATCGCTTCCTCCGTCAACCAACGGAAAAGTCCGCACCTTACCATAAACATCATACGAAATCTCAAACGTCCGCATAAACACATCCGCAACATCACCATCATCCCAATCCAATAACTGCTGTAACCCCTTCCCTAACGACGGAAACGCCTGCTTGATATCATCCAAATCCGGTTCTTCATCCAATAATTTGCGGTATATTATTAACGGGAAATCTACACCCAACATTACCCCGTTGTAAAGTGCTAGCCCTACAACTGTTCCAACTAGTTCAAATGTCCGTTCGCTTTCCAGTGATGCTCCGTTTATCCATACGTATTTTGTTTCTTCTTCGGTGATAAATAATCCGTATCCAGGTTCCAGCAGTTGGTTTATCAAAACTTGAAAGAACTCTTTCTGTACACCTGAAAATAAAACAATATTTCTAAATTACTTTTTGAATGGGAAAAGAAAAAAAAAAAAAAGTTAAAAAAACAACATTAAACAAA
>JADGJK010000015.1:0-123065 GCA_027600645.1 Nowakowskiella sp. JEL0407 | reverse complement strand
GTTCCCCCCCTTCCACCCCCCACACAACCCAACCCCCGGAACCCAAAACACCCAATCGAAGCAATCATCCTTGACGTTGCATTCATAATACTTTCCACAATCGTATTTTCCAGCGGAATTTTTATATGTTTTACTTGTATCGGGCAACAACAACAACGACAACTTCAACGTGTTACACGACAACCAGAAATCACGCAAATTCAGTCTCCGTTTTCGATTAGTCGTGCGGAGCATCGGGTGATTCAAGAACGTGAGGTGTTGAGTAATCGAGATCATCATGAAATTACCATAAATCCGGATGGAAGTTTAACGTTAACCGGAAACATTGCAAGTTCTGTTTTTGAACAACAGAAACGAAGTCATAGTAGAAGAAGCAGTGCAAATCGAGCAGTCGGTAGTGTTAGGAATGATGAGTGTGTCGCTGTAAACCAAACGAGAACCATTCGAAGTGAAAATCACTCGCGAGCTCGGTCGTTGGAATCATCAATGTTACCGCGATACTCTGAGGTCATCGAATCGGAATTTGTTGAACCAAGTATCAATGAAGAAGAGTTTAGAAAATTGAGATATTTGAACAATTTATCGGGTATGCATGATGAAGCGGTTGTAAAACGGAACGAGTCATTCAAGAAGGATAAAATGTTGGAAAATAGCTTTCAGTACTGCACCAGAGAACAACAGAGAAGAAGGCAACAGAGTGAGGATGGTAGATTCACAGGTGAACATCAGAACCCTGCATGAATTGAAACATGGATGGAAAAATAATTGTTTTTTTAACAGGAATATCACGGATTTCGGATATTAACTCTGTTTATTATGACAATTTCGAAACCCCCAACGAATTCACCAGCAAAAATGACCTGGGCATATACTTTAGAGATATAAATACCAGGTACGATGGTGAATTCAACTCAAAGAATATGCAGCGAAGAAGGGGACAAAGTGAAAACTTGAGTAGCCGTGAAAATCGATTCCCAAGCACCGATGATTGTTTTGAAGATCTACATGGTACTTTTTATGGACCTTCAGATCATCAAACAAACGAACGAGATCGACATTCTACCACTAAAGGAAAAAAGGGTCGCGGACCAAAGAATTTTTTCAAAAAAATTATTAGAAATAGGCATGTTTCGGATACCCCCAATAGAAGTTATCGTGAATTTGACAGCAACTGAACAAAATTACGAAATATATGAGGTTAATTTGAGAATAGAACGTGTTTAGTCTTGAATCAAGAGAACCAAGTATTCAAGTTTAGATTTTCGCGGATGCACACATACATGATCGTTGCAGCAAAATTTTGTTGTATTCAATATACAAAATGTAAAATCATATCCATAAAGTGTAAACCAAAATTCAAAACTTTAGACATTGGCTAAACGAAGGTAAGGAGTCAAAACTTGAACGTTGTTGAACAATTGTTTGGCCTCTTCAGTTGGAACGCTGACGTGAACGATAACTGGGTCTCCGGCATTCCAGTTAGCTGGGGTAACGACCTTTTTGACTTCTGAGAGTTGCAAAGAGTCGATGACACGGACGATTTCGTTGAAGTTTCTTCCAACCTTGAAGAAACAAAAATCAGTCCATATACTGAATCATTAACAGAGCAAATTGTCGACTTACAGATGCTGGGTAGGTGATGATCAAACGAATAACGTTCTTTGGATCAATAATGAAAACAGATCGCACAGTCAATGGAATTCCCTTGTTATCCACATTGGTCGCGTCCTGGTGGTCAATCATATCGTACAAAAGAGCGACTTTTCGGTCAGCGTCAGCAATAATTGGGAAATCGACAACGGCGTTTTGGGTAGAGTTGATATCTTCAATCCATTTCTCGTGGTCTTTGAGTTCGTTAATGGAGAGACCAATGACTTTGACTCCTCGGGATTCCCATTCGTTCTTTAATTTGGCTACGGCTCCGAGTTCGGTTGTGCATACAGGTGCTGTGAAAGGGAGACAGTCTCAATTTACGACGAAATATAATTAGCGTTCAAAACTTACTGAAATCAGCCGGGTGAGAGAAGAGAATGGCCCACGAACCTTTCTTGAAGTCGTGGAAAGAAATAGGCCCCTTAGTTGTTTCAGCAGAAAAATCTTTTTCACCAAACAGATCATTAATTTAGGAGCTTGCACAAGAAACATTAAACAAAAATACCTGGTGCGATATCTCCCAATCTGATTCCCATGATTAATGAATAATTTGATTTGTGGTTTTGTGGATGATTGGAACGCGGGAACGAGATTGCATTTATAGCCCAAGCACGCAGTTTTAAGCCACCTATTGCGCCTTACGCATGACAAATCAAATTTAACGATTTCGGACAAAGTATCAATTTCTCTAAAAGATATATTTATAATATTATACATAATTAAGATACACACATTTGTTTGCGCGTTAAAAAGCTCACAGAGTTCAAGTTTTTCCGGAAAAATAAAAGCAGGCCGGATCAAACAATTGCGTGATTTTGACGCGCATTGGCGCCTGGTCCCCGATCGGGTACAAAAAAGTGAATTATTCTTTAAAGAGAATATTTCAATTACTTTGAGGTAAATGTAATTCAATGGATTCCTAATCTGTCAACACTGTGAACGAAATGGATACGCCAAAGACTGGAAATTCAATCCCCGACAAATCCAACGTATCAACCCTTCCCACTGAAAAATGGGACCGAAACGGGAAGATTATATTAATATGGTATTTACTATCATACTATCTTACTATTATTCCACTCATAAACCAACCCACTCGAAATAAAAGTAATTCTTGCTCAAACAATGAAATTTTCCCTTGCGAGTTATGCTCGAATTTGATACACTTCAACCCGGACATGAAAGAATCACCACTTGATGAAATCGGTCGACGATGCAGAAAATGCGGGTTTCTAAGCATTCTAAAATGTTCAATTCGTGAATTACTTGAATTGGGAAACTCTCATCCGCTAGACGGGGAACAAGCCGTGATTATTCTTTTGTGACTGTTCTACTAATTTAAACTCATGCTTGGAATCCAGCTCAAGTTGAATTCGCACATCTCCGAGCCGGCATATGCATTTAAAAAATTGGATCAGTTTCGTACTCTTCAGAACAAAGTAAAAGAACTTCACAGTTAGTAGTTTAAAGTACTTTCTTCATCGAAGCAAAAGATTTTAACCGTATCTGTTTCTTAGAGTCGTGTAATAACCCAATATCAAATCCGTACTTATCCAACACCTCTCCCACACCTCAAAAAATCAGAAAACAACGGATCAAAGCGATTTCCCGTAAATATAAGCAACCAAGTAATCCCGTAAACAAGCAGAATGACGATATGGATATTGATTCAGAGCCTAAGACCACGAAATCGAAAGAGAAACCAAACCAAGAACCATCTAAACCGAAACAATTGGATAAGAATTCGCGAGAAAAGATTATGAGAGAGATGCACGAGACGGAAGAACGGTCGTGGATTGTTCGACAACAGATAATCGCAATACATGATCGACGAGTTTATGATTTTAAATCACTTGCTGATGCATCTGGAACAATTTTAGATTCCGACCTTCAGTTCAATGGATGGGACTTTAAGGTTTGATTCTCGTTCCTATTTTCATTTTTCGTGCGGGTGAAATCAAATTTTTAATTCAGATTCTCGAGTTCGCATTCGAATTCCACCCTTCAGAACGTAAAGACGAAATCTTACAATTTGCTCAAACGATTGATACCACACTGAAACCATTGCTCGAGTTGAAAAAACAGCTTGTACTCTCACTTTCGACATTTGATCGTGAATCGACGAATCTGAGTAGACTGAAACTTGTAATGTACGAGAAAAACGCTCGTTTCTATAGGATGAAGATGGCCATTGTACTGAAGAATCTTGAATTACTGAATAAAGAGATGAACGAAAATTTGGTGGTTTTAGTGGAGTTGAAGCAACAAACGAACGAGAACGGAGAGTATAATAGACCGATGTCGCAATTGGACTCGATGAAGGGAAAAATTCAAAAATTGCGAAAGTTATACAAGTACATTGGACTCCAATTGTTTATTTGGCAAAGTTCCATTCTCGTCTAAGAAATAAAATAAAAGTAAAACACACGTTTTGTGTATAATAACAATGCTAAAAGAAAAAGATCTAAAACAACTGGTAGTAATGATTTGTTCATTGGCAAAATAAAAAGGAAAAAACGAGTAAGGGAAAATATAAAATTTCCGAAAATAACATGCACAGAAATGTCTGTACCGGGGTAAGAAGACAAATATAACGTAACAAGTAGTTTTTCTAGTTCGAAATATAAGAAGTCTACAAAGTAAAATATACAGTGGAGGCGGTTGGAAAATAAGCCTGATTATTTGGGGCTTCTAAACGTTTCACCTCGTATGTTGATATGTATTCCCTGTCGTTAATTTTTATCAATTGACACCGATAAACAATGGAATGATAAACTACCTGTTCAGCAAAAGCTTTCGAAAGTGGTGTTGATGGTGCCATCTTTGGGAAGCTCTTTGGAGAGTAGATCTGAAAAACCTCACTCCACGCTTCTGTTACAGTACCTGGTTGCATGTATTCGTTTTGTCTGGTGTAGAATAAGTAAGATCATCACATAAAAATTAAGAAATCATTGTCTAAAGTACCCCCGGGTATCAAACAGGGTAAATCGAATACAATAACGTCCAGAAATCCGAATCGACAGTTCCTGGAATACGAAAAATATTCCTAATTCCCCTTTATCGTTGATAAGGGAATAACTCTGACTAACGAGTGTTCCCAAAAACATTTGGGTCATATCATCCAACTGAACAGATGGGTTTCCGAGACTATGCGGATTTTGAACCAGACTGTCAGATGTTGTGGATTGGTTTCCTGGGGTTGTAGAGGATACTGGGGTGGATTGTTCTTTCGATTCATTGGAACTAGGAGTTTCGCCGTTGCTGAGAGACGATGTGTGATTTTGGGAGACAGGTACCTCCAGTGCAGTATCTTTCCAGCTTGAAGATGAACTTCCTTGCTGAGCCTCTGCGCTGGTTGGAGTTGATTCGTTTGCTGGTCGCGAAAGAGAAGATTGATATGATGCTCTGGATCCAGAGCCGCCTGGTAGGTTGTTCATTTGTTTAGTGCGGTCGCTGTTTGGATCAAGGGATTTTTATCAACAATCGATTGATAAAAAAAAACGAAATACAAAACACTGACGCATCGTATAAGCAGGCATGTACAATCAAGAATGACGCGTCTTCGAAAGGAGGATTTGCAAGCTGTCCGTTTTCATCCACTAGAAATAGTTGAAGTCTGCATAGGAGAAATTCGTTGTTTGTTATAGAGTCGAGAACGAAGAAAAAAATAACGTACACTGGTGGAGGGTCTATAGTGCGCCTACATAGAAAAGAAAATTTAGTTTTCTTCCGGTTTTCTAATTCCGTTTCTTTTTTCGCAAGTTATTCAACCAAAAACAATTTCGCCAGCCCCAATTCCTTCCACACAATGTAAAGCACTGACCTATCGTTCATAGAAAAGCCGCTCATTCTCCCCCGCTCTGGCTGCTGGACAACTCTTATTTCCAATTTGTTCATTCTCGTCGACAGTCCGTGTTACCACCAAACAATCAGATCAAGATAATCCAACCTGGGGCGGAAACTCAGAACTCGGGTCACAACAAGGTGTAATGTTAACCTAAAGAGAATTTGGTATATGCTAGTTCCAAATTAATATTATGTAGTTTTTCCCCTTATTTTTCCAACTATCGCCCCAGAATATGGATTTCCAGTAATGATAACCTTGTGCAACTTCGGAAGGCACCAAGAAATTTTCATCATAAAACCAAAGTGGGTAAAGATTTTGCATAATGTTATTTTATCTTTTCTATATATCGTATGTGCTGCATAAAATGAACGTTCAATTTTCAAATTATTCTCTGATGACCGCTTAATATATGAGTCAAGATATCTCCCAGGGATACAAAACCCGACTATTACGTGGACAACTTTCTCCCCTTCTGCGTGACCTTTGATAACGACCACGCGCTGTGTCCAAATACATACGATGTACCATTTACCGAACCTCCTTTACGCCTGTTGTGAAAGGCTGAAATTTTTCGAATCTTGTGAAAAACCAACCAACAGGAATTCTGTATTTAAATATTTTCTCTTTCATGCTCAAAATTCTCTCTCTTAAAGCTCATAACCGTAAAACCATCCATTCTTTTTAACTCTCTGACTCTGCCCATCAATCAAAAACCACAGAAAATCCCTCTTCCATCTCCAAAAGTAAACAAAGAGACTATCCTCCTCTGAGAAATCAACTAAACTCCCGCCAACGCTACCACCAATTATTGGCCCCGGCATCACCTCCAATCCTCCCATTTCAGTATTTGTATTGATGAATTGCAGCAAATCAGCATTTTCCTCATTTTCTGTTGTCACATTAGCTTTCGACGCAGGAACTATAAGATCCGGTATATCCATTGCTTCCAATACATTTTGAACTGGTGTTCCCGTTCCCAATAACGATGAGAGTCGTTGCATTGACTCATGTTTCTCACCATTCAATGAGTCGACGGCGGGGTTGAATTCGCCGGGTTCTTTTGAAAAATGACCGTTTATATTTCTCAACGATCGAAAAGTTGCTGACACATTTGATAAACTTTCAGAATCTTGTGAGTCTGACATAGTAAGGGAATGCGTAGGTTTGGAAGAAAGTGGTGAATGTGGTTCTGTACAGTAAACAGGAATGATCTGAACCACCAAGAATACCGCGATTATGGAAAGAAATAGAGAGCGTTTAATATGATTGTTGCTAACGGAATTCAGTTTGGCGAAATTGTCCAGTGCGTGACGGCTGGATATGTCAGACAGGTATGACGGATTGCATGGTCAAATATCAGAAAAGGAATATCAGAAAAGGAATAGCAAAAGCAAATGCTAACAGAGTTCTAATTACTCATCAATGCTCAAAACAAATCATTTTCCATCACCACTTGATTTCCCCGGCGTTTGATTACTGATATAAAACGAATGGGCGGGCTGAATCTTCTTCTGCGCTTCACAAGCCTTCAACCACTCAGGACTAACAATCGGGATATTCCAATCCAACGCCTTCTCATACTTTGGCCCTTTCGGAATTGTACAAACCAAATGCGTATTATCCAGCGTCAACTCATCAGAATACTTCGCTCCGACTCTATTTAATAACGACACCAACGCATCGATATCCTGATCGTGCGAAAAATCTCCAAAACACACATTAATCCCCGTAAGATTCTCCATCGCGTGAGTTTTCACAACAATCGTTGGAGAAGTCAACGCGCCCGCCGAAGTTCGCACAACAATAAAAATCTCGTATTCGTGGTTAATCTCCAACCCGGATAACTTTGCTGAGGTTGCGTTGGGTTGTACGTTTAGATTCAATTTATTTCCGTTTCGGTATACTTCAATGTTTCGGACGACGGCTTCATGTAATACTAGTGGGTTCCATGTAATTGTCGCGGATGTTTGCGTTACCGCTTTACAACGGATAACGGGTGGTTCGGGCGGTTTAGAGAATGATTTGAAAATGTCTTCTTGTAATGCAAAGAACTCTTCCCGTTGACGTAGTTCTTCTTCTACGTTTCGTTCTATTGTTACATTTACAATCGACCCGGTCGTTATTCCCTCCTATTTACATTGTATGATAAATTTGAGTTAAAGAAATGTTTTTGTGGATCTATACATTCAAAACTTTACGGGAAGAATAGTGGCAGGAAACTCGATCAGATGATGGTTCGGAGATAAAAGAATCGCCATGCCGGCATCGAGTTTCCCAACTGTAAATTGAACTGAAGTGACTTCCAACATTATGCCTGTCAACAACAGTCGCAAAATCCAATCAGATGGGTTGGATTTCTTTACTTTTTGTATCAACTACATTAAAAAGATTCTTAGAATGAAATCTAATCTGAAAAAAAGTGCTTCGAGAAGCTCGTCAGCTCATGTTATAGTCAAACACCGTAGATCATCAATAACTCGCAGAATCGCTGCACGTTCAAATCATAAAGCACGCAACAACATGGAAGCTGCTGTAACGGGCAGTATTAGAGATGAAAATACTCATCAAGTTTCTCTTTGGTCCATATTGAGAATATCAACGATAACATTGCGTGAGTTTAACTTCTATTTTGAACTCTGAACAGTTAAAAGAACCTATATCTCTTACGAAAAGTTGCATACTTACTCGGACAAGAAATGATGGGTATAATAAACGAGACAGAAGACCACGAAATCTCTCGATCACGACGTTTCGTATTTGAATCCCCAGTTTCAGAGCATCCGGATGATATTTGCGACTGGAAAACCACCAAATCAATCTGCGATGGGAAATCTTCCTTTTTAACTTGTATTGGACCGTCACAAGATGGAACCGGATACTTTATCTCATCTCCAATGCCGGTTGGAAGTTACTGCGTTGATGGGTTTGATTCCAGCTCACACATGAGAACAATCATTTCACAGCCGGCACCATCGTTCCATGCAAGAAGTCGACGAGGAATAAATTTGCAAGTGAGGAAGCGGAATAAATTTAAATCTTTATTTAAAAACATGGATAAATCCAAAAAGTCTATGGAACGTCCGGTTTAAACAAACATAAATTAATTTTTCATTATTCTTTTTTCTATTAAAAGAAAATTTGATTAAGAGAATGATATCAATCGCAAACTGAAAGGAATTACCATATTTTTGATAAATTTGTTTAAATATCGCATCGTATTTTTTCGGAACAAAGTTTCCAAACCCGCTCATCAACTCTAACGTTACCTTCTCCGATGGCGCTCCCATAAATATTTCAAATACATTATTATACAGTACATCCGCCTCTATCGTCTTTGCTTTAAACGCTCGCAAATTACTTTGGAATTTGTTGTATTCATTTGGAAGCAAATTCTTTTTGGCCTTGTTAAATTAAAGCAATAAGAAGAAATTGATACAATTTTACAAAGGTAAAGCTACTTACCAGTTCTACAAACACACTTCCTCCTTTTTTATCACTGGATTCAGATTTTTCCGCAGTTGTTAGTGGTGTCGAAATAGACCGTTTTTTACTCAAGTTCGTATTCTGATTCAAAACAGTTGACGATGAGGTATCGCTTCGCACTGTCAAATCGCTTTTCTTGGAATCCACAGAGTTTTCGCTCGTAGTGCTAATATTAGAAACGGATCGCTTCAGTTGCCGTCTTCGAACTTCTTCAAGTTTAGACGCTTTGGTATCGTTGTTTACTGCTAAGTTGCTGTTGCTCGCACTGGAGAAAATCTTATATTGACTGTGATGGTCTGAAATCAGAGGTTTCATTGCGCTTTCCGATTCCTAAGGAACTGATTATTGAAAAAATTTAACGTTTCAGCGTTATTTTTAAACAATACGTTTGTGTGTGTTAGCGATTGGAAAATTCCGCTGGTCAATCTTTGTAATTGTTTCCTGCTGTAGTGGATTTGAACGTCGTTTTCTAAGTCCAGTTGTTGATTCAACATCAAGAAAACTTCATTTAAACGCACTTACCAGTGCTTGAATGTAGGTATTTATTGGGGATGTTTTCACCCATGGTTTCGCGCAGATTCTTGAAAAACGATTCAGCGGCGTGCGTAAGACTCTTTTCTGTACTAATCTGATCCTGCACAATCTCATTTTCAAAAACAACCTGTGCAGTGTTAGAAGCAGGTTTCTGATGAATAAAATTAGTAACGCAATCGAAAAGACTTGCTAAAATTACATTCACGGCTGGCGTTGCAGTATTCGATCGGAAAAATTTAGCAATCTGAACTTGTGCGTCCCCGAACGATTTCTAACAATCAAAATAAATTGTTAAACGAGAAATGCCCCTAGATTCAATCAAACTTACATAAACTGTGACATACGGTCGAACCCAAAGTGGTAATTTTGCAATTTGACCCGGTTGCGAAAACCTATTATAGGATTTAGCGAGTACAACTAAATCGAATATACATATTATATTTTAACCTTTCATCACATAGCAGAATCGCTCCAAAATCATCTTTATGCCTAATACTGTAAGATGGATTAGTTAAAAGCTTGTAACTCATCCATGCATCAATTTTGTTTGGACTTACACTCTCCCAATCGCTTGATTTACCGCCCTCGCGGCTTGTTGAGTGTACCATTCATTTCCCGTGAGTGTCACTGACTAAAAAAATGTTTTAAAATAAATTACAAAAGTATTTCCATCAAAAAAATAATACCGAGTTGCCTCCCTTTCCTGAAAGTTCATCCATAAACTGCTTTTTCAACAAAACTTTAGGATCTTTAGCAGCAGGAAACGGAAGTCCACAAATAATAACTGCACGTCCTTTCGAATCGCTAAAATCAATACCTTCGCTCGCTTTCCCTCGACATACTGCAAAAAACGATGCACCAGACGTATCTAAATTGAGTTTCTCGTAGAATTTGTTAATTTGCTGATTTGTTTTTCGTTTTAGTGTCAACTAACAATATAAAATCAATATTTTACCTCTGCAAATTCGGATTTCGTTTTTGGTTCAACGAAAGCCGGTTTGTGTTGATTAATTCGTTCCCATATGCTTTTACCTCCCGTGGGAATCTGGTATATATTAAAAAAAATGAAAACGAGTAAGATATCACACTTCACAATGTAAGGTCCCAATTTTACAGGCTTCTTCCACGCTTCTATTAGATTTGTCATCACTCCATAGCTCGGGAAGAAAACTAATAAGCCGTCGGGTATAATTCTGGTAAAATTCGCTATTGTGTTCCCTAAATCCGATATGTACGTGGGCAAATCTCTCGTGTTGTAAGAAGAGTTGAGTTTATGTCCCATCGGTCCATGGCCCACAACTCCGACCAATACTTGACCTATAACAAACCTGAGAATACTGATTAATAGATTCAAAGATTCTTTTTTACTTTGTTTTATGACATGCGGATTCTCTAATCGCAACTTGAACGGACTGAAAACCCCTTTTAATAAGAGAATATTTGTTATGAAAATGTTATTTTACAGACATGCCCATTTCCACTGCAAAACTATCCAAAGGACTCTACGGAATGGTAATGTGATTAGAAAGGTGATAAATCAATTTTCCCTAAACAAAAGTACCAATGTTCCAGAAGCTAAAATTGCAGATCGTGGGTTTTGAGACATTATTTCCTGCATCGCAACGCCAGAACTGAAGCACCAAAAACTGAGTATTCGATCATTTTTCGAACTATTCATCTTCCATCCATTCTTGTCTCTAACTTTCACGTTGTGATTCTCTTTTTGAATGTGGACCTGAAAAAAAAAATGTGAAATTCGGGTTTCACTTCACTAATTCTTGGCAAACCTTGTAGTTTTTACACATGGAACTCAAATTCGCTCGTTTGCTTTCTGAAATGTCCTTAAATGCGATTTTCAGTGCTGTTTGGAGTATTCCGATATTTAAACTAATCTGTTGCTTCTGCGTTTGCGCCTCTGCATGGAAAAAAAAGATTTAGAAGTAAATAATGTACAGATGTTCTTTCCATTTATGATATTACCGTGCGTGATGAGTTCCATGCACATATCGATAACTTTCATTACTCGCTCGGCGTTATTGAAATGTATATTCGCCTTTGAGAACAGCTCGTAAATAAATTCACCTGGTTTAATCAGTTCGTTGTGCATCGGAATACAAACAAGTTCTTCTTCGAACCGAATCAGCATGTCTTTTTAAAAATAATAAAACATTCTGCCTAAACGTGAAATTTAAACGTAATTGCAAACCTCGTAATGTAAGAAAGTCGTCCGGTGTGGCTTCTTTGAGCATTGAGCCATAGTAGGGATTTGATGATATATCGACACATCTCTGAGCTTCAGCTATGCAAATCGAAAGTTTGGATGGGGTTAACTCGAACGAACTAGCGTCGACACAGCTTGTTTCCTTTTAAAAAAGTCATTAAAACTATTGTTAATTTATCCATGGACAGTTCTGTACCAGATTATGTCCTTCATCAAAGATTATAATCGAGTTTCTAAGTAAAATGATTAAACGAATCAGTTGTGAAAGTCAAATAGTAAAATCAGTTACTGTAGATCAATGTTCTGTGCCGCGCGCGAATTCGAATCAACGAGATAATTATAAGGTAGGAAAATTATATCGGCATTCGTCTGGGCATCTTTCGTAAGATAGTACGGACAAACACTGTTTGGAAATTCAGATTTATCAGGCTATAGGTTTAAAAATCGAATTACCTATTTTGTTTACCCAACACTAATAAGTCCTCAATATCGATAGGTACGTCCGGTAAGACATTATTCTTTTTCCACCCTTTCATTACAGTAAAAATTTGGTTGAAGAAAATAGAGGAAATATGCATAATCACGGATACCTTCATACCCTACGTAATGCTCGCATGATTTCTTTGAGACTCGTTGTCTACACATCGCTGTTCTTACCGTACCACTTGGCGCTGATAATACCTCACTATTCATACAGGTCTGGTCTCTACTTCCCAACACAATAGCTCGAACACTAAGTGGAATCATATTAAGCTTAAATCATATTAATAGCGCTCATTATTTGAGTTTGAGGGACTTCCTACGAATAGTTTTTCAATTTTTTCAACTCTGCTATCGCCTGACTGAGCTGTGCGTGTGTTCGCGAAGCGTAATATATTCTTGGAACGTTAAAGAAATCTTAATTGAATTCGAATTTCGTAAACAGCTTTATGAGCAAATTTATAAACTGACGTACCATCATTTTCTTTCGTACTGACTACAGAATCAAGATCCTTAATCAGCTGATCTTTTGTCTTTTTGTTTGGTTCACTAATCTCGACGGGGATGTTCTTTAAATTCCCCAATTGTTTACGTGCCAAAACACATTCGCGCCAAGAGAGTACCGCACAAAGCATACACAGTGTTTTACCGGTTCCCGTCGGAGACTCAATTAAAGCATTTTGTCCCTGAATTTTTTCCGAATAATGAATGGAATTCAAAGTTTCTGTGGAGTTTAATTACCTGTTGTAAAGAGTTGATTATTGTTTCCATAAGCTTTATCTGGCAATCGTACGCTTTAAACGGAAACTTTACGGTTATTCCTCGAATCTCATACTCGGGCATTTGTAACTTTCCAAAAAGAATAAATTAAAAAAATGGTCGTTACACAGTCAAACTCCAACAGAAAAAAACACGAAAACTTTGAAAATTGAAATGACGAATGATAAATCTCTCCGAGGATCTCGCGATAATTCTCGTTCTCTCGATAGGCTTAATACTACCTCTTCTGCTGCTTCAACCGTAGCTCCTCTGCCCTCGACCGGGTTTCGGTCTGTTCATGCTTCACGAGAGCTGTTGAGTGCGCGGTCTACGGCGAGTAGTATTAATAATTTGAGTAATTTCAGTGACTATGGGGATGGTACGTTGCGTGAATCAAATAAGAAAAAGTTGGGATCGATAGGTAGTTTTCAGGAGAACTTCACATGATGAAAAAAAGCAACCTAATTTTTTAAACTATTCACTTTAGGATCCATGTTGGGGGTGCGCGAACCTTCAGTATCTGGAGTATTTAAAACGAGATTCGCAAAGAGGTGGGTGATTCACATTTTTTGTTGCATCAGACCATTACCATTCGTACAATCAGAGAAGAAAGCGAAATCTTTACAGTTAAATTCTCTCCGACTGATGAATATTTGGTTGCAGGTCTTGGAAATGGAGATATTCAGGTTTTTATTTTCAACAAACTAACCGCAAATCTTTAGGTTGATAATTTATTTTCAAATTAGGTTTATTCCCTCAGAAATAGCGGCCACGTCACAACGTTAATAAATCCGGGACCAACAGCTTTACCATGTACAAGTATCGTATTTCGACCAGATTATGTTGATCCCAAAAACAGAAACATTTTAGTCGCTGGATGTATATAGTGTTTTGCAAACCAAGAAATTAACTAGCGCTGTTATTAATTCAATTTATTTTTTAAAGATGCGGATGGGAAAGCTATACATTGGCATTGCACAACTGGACAAAAATTGGGAACAATCGAGGAAGAAGATAATCAAATTAATTCGGTACATTATTTCCGCGATGGAAGTTTGTTTGCAACCACTGGATCAGATTGCTGTATCAGAGTGTACGATTCAAATACGCAAAAATTAGCAACCAATTTGTTCACCGGGTAAGCGAACTTCAAATTATAGTAAATCTTGAACAACCATTAAATATTTCTGTAAACAGAATAGGCGATGTAACAGCTGGTCACTCCAACAGAATATTTTCGGTGAAATTTCATCCAAAGGATCCGAATTTTCTAATTAGCGGCGGATGGGACAATACCGTTCAAATGTGGGATACCAGAACGAAACACTCGATGCGCTCATTTTATGGACCACACATTTGTGGAGATTCATTGGATTTTGATGACACAGGAGAAAAGATTTTAACAGGCGGATACTCTCGTGAAGATCAAATTCAGGTATTGACATAAAAAAATCGCATTTTTTTATCGATATTCATTTAGTTTTTGTCTTTGAAGATTTGGTCATGGTCAGACACAAAACTCCTCGACACAATCCAATTTTCAGCATCCGAAGCAACTCAACCAACTCCACAATCACAACCAAACCAATCGCACATTCAACCACCAACTCACGAAACAAAACGTACCTGCATGATTTACTCTGCGCAGTTTTCTCACGGTTCCGGATCATTAAGTGGTATCATTGGCAGCGCAAAAAGTTTTGTTTCGCAGGGACCGGCGCAACAAACGACTCCAAATCGTTGGATTCTTGCTGGTGGTGGGGGTGGTGGAAGTGTGAAATCGCAAAATGTTCAGTATTTGAATGAAGTTCGCATGTTTAATTCAAACTCGAAAAAGGTAAGAATTGGGTTATTTCTCTTTGTATTTTGGGCAATAACGCTTTTTTCGTTAGGCTATTGGTGCGGTGCAAGGATTTCAGAATGCTGTGTACTCTGTTGCTCTTTCTCAATCTGATAAATTGATGGCTTGCGGTGGAGGAACCAAGATGCTTTACATATTCGACGTCGATCAAAATGAATATGCATATTGAAAACTCACATTAAAAGAATTTGAAAGTTGTAAAGAGTACAGAATTAAATGTTTAGTTAGATTATATTTCTTTATTAAACATTTGCTGCATCTGCAATCGATGCAGAAACTATTTCCGGTCTTGGTATCGGTTTTAAATTCACAGCAGACATATTTCGCGCAACATGACTATTATTTCTAAATTTATGGGAAGTCGGTGATATTGTGGTGGGAGGTGGGTACGGCGTCAAGTTTTGTACATTCAATTCGTTAGAAAATTGGAGATGCGAGATTTTCGGTCTTATTGTTCCTGATAACGACGACGCAGAAAATTTATTGATAAAGTCATCTGATTCTTTAAGTGAATTTTGGATTGAAGTCCAATTGATTGGTTTTTCTTCGATTTCTTCATACGCTGCACTAGACCACCGAAGTGTAGATTTCGCTGGTCCTTCTGGATCCTTCTTTTGAAGTGGTTCGGTGGATTTCGCATTGTCTTGATCGTAAATCCTCATTGAAAGCTCGCATATCAGATGATTCTTTGAATTCAACATATTTTTCAAACTTTCGATTTCAGCTAATAACTCGTTCTGCTTTGAGAAAATTTCCTTAATCGTTGGCGGTAGTGTCGTCGTGGGTGCTGTTTCTCTTTTAGCTAATTGATGTTCCTTTAACGCCGCTATACCAGAAATTATTTTTAAAAAAAAATCAGCGGAATATAAAATTAAATGAATAAATCACCTCGCATTTCTTCTTGCAATTCAAACATCTTTACAGCGGATTCGGCTCTATTTTTCGCACTTCTCGCTCGTAACCTCGATATCCTTCTTTCGTACCGAACAGAACTATCATACAACTCTTTCTCCAAACGTTTAATTTCAGATACTGCATCTTGAAACGTTTCAAATGTTCTTTGTGATGGAGTGAAAGGTGTTTCGTCATCGAATTCGTCCTCTTCAGTAATAATTGGTTCAATTTTCAATTTTTCTCTAGAAAATTCAATTAAAGTTTCGAGTTTTTCTGGTTTCGATTCATTGTATCTGTGCGTGAGCATGAGGGGAGGAAGTAGTTTATCAACATGGGTTGGAAGTGCGTTCATGAGTGCTTGTGAGTCGCGATTTTGTGTGAATGTCGAGACTGTTTCTGTTATTGAAGTTGAGGATTGACTCTCAGAAATAAAATATTTTGTATCTGGATATCTTGGTGGTTTTGCGGCATTTAAAGTTTCAATTGTAAGTTCCTATCAAAAATCATGGTAAACTTTGACTGAGGAAATAAAATTTAACCCACCTCTGTTTGTAGCATTTGATCATCAGTATCAATCTAATCAGGCGTTTAGTTTTGCGTACAATATTATACGAGAACAGCTTCATCAATACCTCAATTGAACTTGACTCACTAAATGATACGCTCTGTTCGAGGGATTCTTGATATTGCAATTGAAGCATTTTTATCTAATTGTCCATCACAAAAAAATAAAAGCACTTAGTATTAGCATCTTTCTCAAGTATGCAAAGTAGTCGTCATACTTTTTCGGACAAATCATTTTTTTCCTTCTCACTTGCTTCGAGTTGTTTGCTGATACATTTTATCTTGGTCTCGAAATGTTTGTTGATTATTTCTTGATTTAAATCTGCTGCTCGACTTTGCTGTGATGAATTGACGTGGTCGTGAGATTGGATACTTTCGGTTTTCGGGTCTACATTTTCTATACATTCGAAACCATCATCCTGGACTGAGTAGCTAGCAATATGATCTTTAGACTCTTTCTGGGGGAAAGACTTTGAAGCCGCTGATCCCATTATAACTTTAATACACGAACAAATTGACAAGCGTGTTTTCAAATGATCAAAACAAAATCATGAAAAGGCAAAGGTAAAATAAAACAATGAAATGACTGTAATTCTTAATCAATAAGCTCCTCATTTAAAAAAAAAGAAAAACTTAAACGGGGACGAAGTGCTTCACGTATTCGACGCTGTTTCAAATAATATCAGTTTCTTACAAAATCTCCCACACAAGAAAAGTAACTTACCGGTGCAAGTTGACGTCTGTTTCTTCCGAACGGTTCAGAGGAGTCCATTTCGGGTCCTAATCGAACAAATTGGTTGATGTAGCCGAATTATCATATTTCCAACAATCATACCTCTTTAAACAAACGGTTTGCAACAATAAAGTTTCCTTCATCCAGAGTAAAACGGTGGTAAATTCCAGCTGGCTGTTTTCATGCAACAAAACATTAGTAAAATTGTAAGCTTTTGGTGTTAAAAACTTACCAAGATGATTAAATCTCCAGGACCCATAGAGATACGAATCCATTTGTCATCGACGCTTCTAACGTCTATTTTATCAAGATAAGAGTTAGAGTGTAGCATGGCATAAATTAAGTTACCGAAGTATCCGGATCCCTCTTTGATGAAACGAATTTCCTCATCTTCGTGCAAGTGCCTATTTTAGATTTGTTAATTTTTTTAGCCCTTCAAGAATAAACTAATTGAAAACTCACTCTTCGAAGAACATTTTAATTTTGGCTTCGTAGTTTGGAAGTTTCTCCTTCGAAATTGTAATCTGGCAAAATTATGGACCTAAATTTAGCAATTTTTATTTGGAAAATGTCTCGTTTGAGCGTACCTCATCTCTGTTTTTGTAGTTTCTTTCGAGAGCTAATTGGTCAATCTTCTCAACGTAGTTTGGGTCAGCAATGTCAATCTTTGTGTAGAAAACGCCCAGCTTTTCTAATTCTGCTAGGGAGACTTCCACGTTTGGAAAAAATTGATGAGGAGCTCGTTGGTCACCTTCGGCAGCTTCGTTGAAAACCCAAGCTTGAACCATTCTGAATTAAATTGATTTTCTTTTTCTGTTGCGTAACACCAGGAAATCCTGTCGCAGTATTGCGCAACGAATGTGTCATCTTGCGCTTTGAGATATGCTTAAAATCAGCTGTTTATTTCTATAAAGCTATCCTGAAATAACTTTGAGATGAATGATTGCATCTATAACCTCAGCCTAATTCTTTATTTGTAACAGAAACAATGTGATCGTATCCAAATTAAAGACATATTTACTTTATTGGATCCTTGCAATTAACTTACAAGATAAACCTCAAGTCTCCCTTCATTGACTGGAAGCGATCATCTCACCGGCAATATGACGTTCAAGTTCCCTTGATTCTGCACTAGGGCAATGAGTAGTATGCCAAAATAAAACTCAAGATTATAATTACTTTTTATAAATGCTTAATTCGAAATCTGATCTCGTTGAAGTTAATCTTGGAATGCGGCTGTGGGAGGGCTGTGTGCACGAAAAAGGACAGTTTCTTTTTAATTGCAGAACTTTTGTCTCGAACATCGTCGCTCGTTCCGATCCCCATTCCGCGCAATGGGATATTTATCGTTTCTTTCTTTTCTACTTACACTCCTCGCTTTCTGCTCTCGAAGTTCCGCCTTTCGTCATTATAAAGTTAATCAAAGACAATATATTCCGCCAATATCTCCAAAACGATTTTCTCCTCTATCCCAATCGCAGTATATTTCTCCCTCACATTCTCAGTCTCTGCAGTCAGAAAGATACGTTGCATTTCCCGCTGTTTTACCGGGTGTAAAGCGACCTGTCGGACCGCCATCAAGTCATATATGGAACCTTATTAATAATATCAGAATCTCGGGACAAGGACGACCTTCCGGCCAGCCATTTCCAACCCCTGAATTTGATCCGAATGGTGGTGAGAATCCACCGCCTCCGGAGCAAAGTCAACCCGTCGTTGGGGGCGAAAATCAGCCAAATGGAGGTGAAAACCAACCCACTGGAGCACAGAATCAGCCGAACGGAGGTGAGAATCAACCAAATAGATCCATTTTCCCTGATGTTACCGGATCTCTCCCACCAGTTCCTACTTTCACTGCAATCCCTCCGATCCCAACTCAATCGCAGAATTTACCCACAATACCTGGTAATCCTCTATTATCTACATCCTCAAACATCCCTGTCCCAACCGCCACTTCATCCAAACTGAGTTCAATTCCATGGAAAGCAGATCATTCAATGTTTTCTACAAATAACGGTATTTATGTGTATGGTGGGGTTGATAATGTTTCTGGAAACGCAACAGAAAATATTTATTTTGTTAATGGTGTGGATATGAGTCGGTCTGATGTGACCACCGTTTCCGGATCCCCTGGTAAAATCGTTGGACAGAGCTGTGCGCTAAACCCCGCCAACAGATTAGTGTACTGTTCAGGTATTTAATTACAATTTTGGTATTTTTTAATAAGATCTTTTAACGTTATTTTTTACGTTCTGTAGGAGGATTTAGACAGGACGCCCAAGGCGCGTTTATCCCAACGAACAAAATTTGGTCATTCGATACAAAATTCAACGAGTTGACCGTGAATGGCGATATTCTAAGTCGCGGATTTCACTCATCAGCCATCATAAACAATACGCTCTACATATTCGGTGGACAAAATTGCTACAACTGCGATGCACCAACTTTCTTGGGAATCGAAGGAACTTACACGGTTGATTTGACATCTCTCACAGTCACGCCGTTATTCACGTCTCAACCCGCTAATGCAACAGAGTTTGGGATATTGCCGCATTCGTCTGCATTAGTATTTAGCAATAAGATCTTGATCACAGGTGGAGGAGCCGAAAATCAACCGACGACGAGGAATTTCACCTTCTTGCAGTTCTCGCCGACGGCAGGACCGGCATACTTTAAGCCAGTTTCATTCGAGAATGGACCACCGCCGGGATACGGATACTCTACGCAATTAATAAACGAAAAAACGGTGGTGATTACGGGTGGGTGCACGGCCACGCAAGATGCAACAGTAACTTGGGTTTGTGATTTTGATACACAGCGATTACGGTTTGTTTGTCAAACGGCTTCCCCCCCTTCAGATGCATCTCTTTCACCTGGAAAACGGTGTCGAAACGCTTATACGAGTTACAAATCTGCACTGGTGACTCACGGAGGGTTAAAATGGAATGCGAATTCTTTCCAAAAGTCCGACAGCGGACCGGATTTATATTGGTTCAAAGTTTCCAGCAACAAATGGGAGAGTGAAGTTTCGGTACAAGGAGTAGCAGAAATTTCGCCATCTCCTAAACCAAATAATTCGACCAACGCTGCCGGCCAAAATGAAAATCAACAACCGCAGCCGTTACATTTGAATGGTGGGTTAATTGCGTTGGTTACGATATTCGGAGCAATAGTGTTGTTGATTATCGGTGTTGTGATTTACTGTTTCATTCATCGACCGAAACCTGATGATGACGATGAAGAAGATAACGAGAGTTTGTTGGATGAATTGAAAGATCCGAAACCTGAGTCGTGGTACCAAAACAACAACATTCCACCCCCGCCAAGCACGAACGTCGCATCACCTAACCAGGAACGAAACATACAGGCGCGAGAAGATATCTATGGTAATATAGGTCCGAATACACCGACGGGGTACAAAGACCAACCAGCAATAACGACCACTGTTTCAACAGACGCTGCATCTTCATCGAACCCCGCATTCGTAAACAATCATGAAACGCCGCATTCAACCATGTCATCAACGCTCAGTCGGAGAGGATTAACAATAAACCGACCCCCTAACATTTCCACAACAGACAAACAAACGGTGCACCCGATACTCGTTCCTTTGTCTCCAAAAGAATACGAAACACTAAAACGAATGGATCACGAATTGCCAATGATCCGCAGTGGCACGCCGTTAGATCCCGATTCAGTTTTTAGATCATTATCAGAAAAATCGCAATTACCTCATCGAAAAGATTCAACGAGATCGTTTAGGGACAAAGATGCGAAATTTTCCCAAATGTCTCCACCGCCTTCGTTTGGAGAGACAATACCAGACCCACCGCCGAAAGACTTTTCACCGGATTCAGATAAGTTGGAGATTCCGGTTGATACGACTTTATACGATAGTGCAGTAGAAAGCGCACGGAAAACCACTTTAATGCGGTTACATAAGAAAGGATCCCAGCGATGGAGTCAGAATACAGTCAATGAAGCGTTTATAGTTGCTACGGCAGGGTTTAGTGAGACTGAACCGGTTATTGTGGAATCGGAGGTGGAGGAAACGTTGTTGTTGAAAGGGATGAACGATTATTCGGCTGATGTTAAAGATCCTGCTGAGACAGGCACAATCGCGGAACCGGAAGAGTTGCTGCCGTTTAAAGCGTTGTACCCGCATGTTCCTGCTGCTGATGATGAGTTGGCGTTGGAAGTTGGAGATATTGTTTACATATCGTAAGTTTGGGAGTAAGTTTAACGTACTGTTATATTTATACGTTTTTGTTTTTAGAAAAATATATGAAGATGGGTGGGGACGAGGTGTTAATGTACGGACAAATTCAGTTGGAGCGTTCCCATTGTTCGCGGTTGAATTTGAGGATTCTAGCAACATTCTCACACCCAGTGTCCTTGGTTCACAATCGGAACACATTTGAATTTTTTAAAAACTTTGAATCTTTATTTGTATTTTTGTGAAAATAAAACTAATTTCGCCCTTTTTTTTTCTCACCTTTAAAAACGCGCTTCAATCGGTAATGTTACATTCTTATTTCGATGACAAAGGTTTGGAAGTTCTACGATCGCTCTTGATCCAAGTGCTAAATTAGTACAATAATCAAGATAATTATTTTATCCTATTTTTTCTGTTCAGAGCACATGACAATTGTCAAAGAAACACGATATTTTGACATCTTGCAAAAAACTTTGTACAATTGGTAAGTTTGGATTTCAAGTGCAATTTTCTTAAACATAATCCGGTGAAATATGTTCTACTCAATGTTTTATTATTTTTAGTGCTCTAAAATACTAATGTTTACAGTCGTCCATGATACGAAGTTGATACGCTAGTTCGTTAATTTTAGATTTGGAAATGAAGGTACCCACACATGTTTCGATTGTGCTCCTCTCACGACAACAATAATTAAATCTTCATAAGCGCCGCTCGATTCTCCGCTTGTCGCAAATATCCCGTCACCTTCGACTTGCACCTGTGGTTGTTGCTTACTGCTAGCGAAGACCATTGCTCGTTGGAAAGGTCCCTTCCCGCTTTCTGAAAAGAAATACCTTGGCATGTGGCGTTGGAAAAATGATGTGCTAGGGGAGATCTCTTGAAGGCCTCGGCTATTCACACCTTATATTGGTACTTTGTCGCCAATAGCATTGTCGTTTGATGCGATGTAGGGGATATCTGAATCAGATCGGTACGTTGTTGATAGTGACAACGTCCTGCTGGTGGCTCTCTCAAAAGCTGTGCGTAGGCCCCTGCCTCATTAGCTCCCTAGCATGTCTCGTATTACTAGCTCGTTGCGAAAATTGGGCTTTCACACTGCGATGCAGTTGGCGTGGACCGACTACCTGATCAGGAGATTTTGCAAAGTAATGCAATCCCCGCTCGGTAGGAAGATTCATGAGGATACGACTTCGAAAAATGATAATTGTGACTCGAGCAAGAATAGTTTCATTAAACCAAATCTAATAAAAATGCGATTCTAATGTAATACTACTTCCAAAATGCATATTTTAGTGGGCTTTTTGGTCAAATTCGCTGACTGAAAATTTCGCGTCAACATGGATTCTGAAAATTACAAAATTCATACCGAAGTTCGTCAATTCATTCAAAAAGCCATCGAAAATCAAAGCTGTGTATCTGGCAGCTTCTTTAATTTTTACTGCAAAGTATCCGTTCTACCCCACCCCTTTGAGACTGCGAAGTTTTTTTTAAATATTGCCAAAACAAGTCTCCTTTCAAACAATGCCGATCCAACCAAGGTAAACCAGCTTTTTCAACAGATCGAGGACGATTTACAACATTTGGAAGCGGTACTGTACTTTCGGCAATCTCTCGGTTTAGGCATGGGAGACAATTTGGTTAGCGTGGAACAAGAGGGGAGACGATAAATTCGGGAAAAATATGTAAGTGGTGTAACACACGTCTTTTATTAAACAAAAAACAATCTAATAACAATTTCTATTTTATAATAGGAACATATTGAATATTCCAACATGTATTTATATTTAATTATTTTTTTCCCATTTTTTTAACCTTATGCAGCTTCACAAGAAGAATTTTTCGCTGATTTTGATGCTGTTCCAGAATCCCTAATCAAGGACGACTTACACCGTTCAGAAGTGGTACTGTACTTACATATAATTATTCTTTTTGATTTTTTTTAACTTTTGGGTTTATGTAGATTGACCAAGCAACTTCACAAAACGAAACTTTCGCAGATTTGGACTCTTTTCCGCCACCCGAGGTTTACATTTGTTTAATAATACGTTTTCATAAGCTAATATTGCGAATAGGACCACTTGAATGTCATAACCGTCAGTACTACACCACGAGCGAGTTCACCTTCCCCTCGATATGTTTCGCGAGTCAATTTCTGGGGCAAACTCATCCCTTTTCCTGAAAATCGAATGGCCGACACTTTAGAGATTGTTTTCCGAAGTGAGATAAAGTCCTATGTTATTGGGCGAGGAAAGCGTAGCGACTTTATATTACGAAACCCGTTGAAAGGTGTAGAAAAACTGTTATCAACGACAGAGTTGATACAAAAGGAAATTTACGATTCAATATCCAAAATACACTTAAAAATCACAAAAATAGAGGACAGTACTTTCTTGTTGACCAATTTAGGTTATGAAGGAACCGTAAGTTTATGTTGTTTTTTTTTTCGATAAATATAATTTTTTGATGTATTTCTTGTAATTGCAGCTTTTGAATGCTGACAAGGTGGGAGATACTGGAGTGCGTTTAAGGCATGGCAACAGAATATCGATTTCTGCTCAAAATGAGGATGCTGCGTGTAAGTGTTGGAACTTAATTGTATTTTGCAATATTAATATTTCAATTTCTGTAGCCTTTACATTTTATGCTACTTATAATCTGACTGGCAAAGTAAATAACTTTATCTCACTGGGAATTTTTGGATTTTAATCCTGGTTTAGGAGCATTCTCTTTTAAATACACATTATGAGATGGTCGATGTTATTGGAAGGTAAATTTCAAACTGATATTGTACTGCATGGTTTTAAACTCAATTTTTTATTAGTGGTGGATATGGAGAAGTTTGGTATGAATGAAAAATGTTAATTCATACTCTTTTCTAAACAGTTTTTTCAACTAGGACGGGAGTGAAACGTGAGACGGGGGAAATATTCGCGGTGAAGGAGATCAATATGTCGCGATTATCTACGAAAGAAAAAACAGCTATACGAAGCGAAATAGAAATTTTGAATCAATTAGAACATGTATGTCGAATATTGTTTTGGTGATTCAAGTTGAAGAGTTTCATTTATTATTTTTTTCTTAAAGCCGAATGTAATTCACATCGTTGATCATTATGAGGATGAGAACGTGCTATATATTGTTCAGGACTTGGTGTGTGAAGGATCTTTGATGGATCAACTTCGGAAAAAATATGGAAGACTGGAGGAAGCAGAGGCTAAGGCTATCTTCAAACAATTGGTTGTTTTATTTTATTTTATTTTTTCGTTTTGGTTAAAATCATATTAATATATTCTTTTGAAGGTTGAAGTTCTAATGGTAGGTCAATATTTAGAAATCAAATGTACATATTGAATATTTACCAACATCAACCAGTATCTTAAAGAGAACCAAGTCGTTCATTGCGACCTAAAACCAAACAATTTACTTCTTACAAAGGAGAAAAATTTGATTGTAATCGATTTGGTTATATTTTTTTAATTAAATTGTAAAACAAGTTAATTAGTTACTTATGAACAGGTCCGCAAAAAGTTCTTCGTGAGAAGTCAGTAGAATCAGTTCTTGGTATGTGTTAATCTTCCAACGGGTTATAAAATACTTAAATTACTTATAGGAACGCCGGTCTTCATTGGTATTAAGGATAAATTGCTTAATTGTGTTTATTAACCTTTTTTTAGCTCCGGAGATTGTTAAAGGTGAACCATACGATGAAAAATCCGACCTATTTAGCATAGGCATCTGCCTATACATTATTCTGACTGGTAATATTTGATTTTAGATTATTTATTTTTTATAAACTTTTTCCAGGGAAGATACCCTTTGAAGGAAACAAAAAGGAGATTTACAAAATGAAACATTCCAATCAAATTCCAAAAAGAACCATGGAATAAATTTCCATTGGCTAAGTACTAAATCCAATACTAATAATATTGAAGATGATATTAATTTCTTTACTGCGGTAATGGATCTAATAAAACGGCTAACGAATAGTTCTCCAGAAAAACGCATGTGTTTGGAAGAAGTGAACCTTCACCCATGGATAAATGATGAGAAATTTAAAGAGGGGTCGAAGAAACACAAAATCGAACATGAGGAGAACGAATGTGAAAGTGAAGCAAAAAAAACCAAATAAATCGGACAACCACTAAATTTTAATATATCCCATATATATATATATTCTTGTTTTCTGCATTCTACATTTTATCAGTTCAGTCCCAAATGTACCATTATCACAAAAACTAAATCAAAGGGAGCATTTAATTTATCACAAAACTTTAACCAGATTTTGATTTGACTTTATTATTTTTAATAAAAAACCTGGTGTACATATAAATCACCACTCTACTCCTTCTACTTTGAATAATTCAGCATATTCCAAAAACCTCGTAATCAGCCTGTACGTTTTCTGCGGCATATTAAGTGACATCAGTGCGTAATTTACTTTTCCCAAACCATGTCTTCGAACCAGTCTGAATATTGCACGAGCAATTGGGCTTGGATACTGGACAATAAAAATGAAATCTTGATGATATTTCTCGGAACAGAAAGGACTTACGGTTGTTTCCACATATGCTCGATCTAAAACAGCAGTCAATCGCCCGACATAAATTAATGTTTGCGTAAGATTTCCTTCCTCGGAATACAAGTCCATTAATTTTAACACAGATTTGTTGGATATTTTCTGTTCCAGGCAGAGTCGGTAAGCGTCTTTGGCATCTTCCTAAAAATCATTCTCGATCAGAGATGTTCACGAACTCATGATTTCAACTTACTCTATGTTCAAGTCGTAACGCTAGATCACCATAAATCTCCCACTCCGATCCAGTCTTTCGGTATAATAATGCACTGTGATTCGTTCCACTGTTACTGTATTGAATCGTTTCCTTTAAGTGAAGGATTTAAAATTAAAATCAATAACTAGACTTGGAATAAAATCCTACCTGTTTCAACGCCGTGTATAATCTCAGGTCGTTGTAAAGCACCATGAACAAATTATCGAGCCACTTTTCACAAAGTCGCTTATTCTTAAAACTGAACGACAAGTTGTGCTTCTGCGTGCGTGGATTCTTTTAATAAACAGAAATCGACATTAATGAGCAATTTGTACCAAAAAGCAATGAATCAATACAAACCATCGCCCTAGCTTTCTTTCCTTCTTCTCCAGATTGCGCCTGTGGAGGAGGTTGTCTTTGTTCTCCGGCTTTTTTCATCAATTCGTCAATGCTCAATCTACCTTTTCGCTCAGGTGATTTCGAAGGTGAAGCGCTTCGATTCGGCGAGTTTGAACTATCATCGAGGCTAACGTTCTCCATTTGACCCTCCAAAGTTCGTTCTGGTGAAGCGGTTCGTGGTGGTTGAATTGGTTCTTCTTTCTCGGGAGTATTTGCGTCTACAGTTGTTGATGTTTCAGTTTTCGGTGCGGCTTTTTGTTGTTCTTTCGAGGGTTCTTCATCATATTTCGTTTCAGTCACTTCTGATTTTTCGCGTTCTTCAAGAAGGGCACGATGTAATCTGTATTCTTCTTCCATAACAAACACAACCGATCTGTATCGCAAAAGCTCTTCCCATCCCGCTTTTGTCACGATTCTGATCAACAATGCATACGCTTTACTGAATGTTCCTCGAAGGGACAGAGCTGGTAATCGTTGCAACTCAGGATGAATCTGGAAGAGTAAATAATTACAAATATGAAAAAATCTATACTATATGCAAAATACCTCATTCTCTCGTGGGTCGTTGTCATCATAAATAGTTCCACTGCCTGGCGGTAACTTCTTTAAATCTTCGTCTGGTTTCGAATTGGGATTATCAGGTTTGAGTGGAAGATGAGTTCGTGCTGGAGGTGGCATTCGGTGTGCGTCCTTCTCACAATATGTGAACATCGGACACGAGTTGAGTGAGAGTAGTGCCTAAATAAAAGAATAGTTAAACGATTCCTTTTCGTTGCACAGAAATCCGGAATTTACCGATTCGTAATCACCCATATCAATATAAATCTCAGTAAGTTTCGCCCAAGTAGAGAATTCCGAAGGAGCAAACGTTACTGCCATCTTTGCCAATTTTAATGCCATGTCGAATTTTTTCTGTGATTTGTACATTAGAACAAATTATTGAAAGAATATTGATAACAGAAAAAAAATACCTTTGATTTGAGGAAATCTATTTGCACGAGCAGTAATCCGTATGATAAAGGTTGACGTCTCAGCGCTTCATGCAAAACTTGGACGGCGTTAATTTCCTCGTCTAAATAAATAGCTCATGAGTACCAAAATGTACTTCTGCTTCGAAAACGAGATACCATTTTGCAAGTACACTCGCGCCAATACAGCTCCAACTTCAGGGTCTTTCTTAAACAAAGGCTCGAAAAACAACGCTGCCTCTTTCAACCTTCCACCATCCGAAAAATATTTAATAATTCCATTCGAAAGATGATTTGAGAAATAAGTAGCGACTTGAACTTCCGGTTCTGTTCCGAGCTGCCAACCTTTCCAAAACTGATCTCGAGCCGCTTCCAAAAATCGTAATTCAGACTGAGGAGTCGGTAGTGGATCCATTTTGCGTAATCCGAGCAATGGCTGCCCATCGTTACCATCAGGTTCATCGTTATCATCCAACATCGCTCTGATAACAGCCGAAACGTAAGTTTCTTGCCAAATCGCTTGGTTATGAATGGGATGTCTGCCCAAAAAAATTGACGTATTCTTAATAAATTCAATCCTCGAATACCCGGCCAAACAAACCTTTCTCCTCTCAAATCAACGATGTAACTATCGACACCTCCGGGAATTTTTACTTCAACACGAACATCCACCCGTGAAAATGCGTTGAAACAGCAGTAAGTCCCAGATTTAATCTTCCATTGCGGCTTCCCTCCAACCCAGCTCTGAGATTCTTCCTTGAATTATGTTTTAGTCGAATTTTCGCAATATTTAACAAGGCTTCCTACCATCGTGTATGTTAATGAATTGAGGTACGCGGCAACTGCAGCAGATGAACTAAATAAAATCATGTCGTGAATTTTCTCGTTAAGAATGCAGATTTCAATCCTTAATACCTCGCATCAACTCCTAGAACATAATGGTACGTTCCAATCTAAACTCACAGTTTAACATTTGAAGCGAAACGCAAACAATTCTAACTGCCATCTGACCTCTTTGACCGGACCCTTTGGATTGACTTTCAATATCTGACAAAGATCAGGCGGACCCAGTTCTCTAAATGTAGCTTTCACAATTGTAAATTCAGAGCACACGTACAAGGGTTAAATGAATTTCATACCTAATGCTTCTGTTCGAGCAATTAAACATTCATCAATATCATTTTCGAAAAATTCTGGAACTCCTGAAAACAACGAAATTATAGTTTAATTTCAAGTCAACACGAGATAGTATAAAAAGCTCTAAAGGGGACAACTCTGGTAAAGAATTTAATGGTTTCAATTGTTGAAAAGCGACTGCCGTAACTTAAACAGCGAAGAAATGATCTCGCCAAGTCATTATCAATTCAATTATTGCTACTGATTTCAACGTGAAAAGGAAACCGAAAGAGCTCGTGATTTCGAAAGATAAAGAATAATCGAAATATGCTCACCTCGAAGAACGGAAGTTTCAACACCAACCACCATAATTTGCAAAAAATTATTTTTGGGTGCACAAGAATATAAAATTTTAACTGACACAGCATCATCATTTTATTGATTATGAATTTTAATCGAAATCTGAATCTGAATCATCCACAATCTTTATTGGTAACTGCTTATGTTGGTTAGCTGTTGATGTAAACCCTTTGAAATGAAAAAATTCAGTAATGTCGATCCTGCGAAAATCATCAGTGCTGAATTACCTTTTCCTGAAAATACAGACATTCGTCGTACTTCTGATGTCTTTTTAATTGACTCGCTATGTAGATCTTCTCCGGAGAATGAAAATGAATCGCTTTTACTCAAATTTGTGCTTCAGACAGAAAAAATGAGGGTTAAAATATCGATAACGATTTCGATTTTTTTACATACGTGGTGACATTCGAGAGTCCTGCTTGTTTTTTTGCTGGCGTATATTTTTTTGTGGGAGAAATTTCTTCTATTAGATCGTCTAATTCTGAAAAGTTTGATCCGGAGTCACTTTCACTCTTTCCTCCTGCCTTTGGCGTTTTCTCCTCACTAAGCGATATTTCGTCCGAGAGCTCAGATATGTTAAATGAACTGTCGCTGCTTTTTTTCAGCATCTGGATAGGTGTAACTTCATCTCCTTTTCCATGCGTACTTCCTGCAGTCGGGAGATTTTTTAATAAATCGGTTTTAGCATCCATTTTAATTTTAGATCCCTTTTCAGAAACACTATCTTCAGTGAGGTCCTCTTCGCTAACTTCCATTATCGTGTGCGTACTGTGGTTTTGTTTCGCTTTTATGTCATCAAACGCCAACGAACGCTTCTTCACAATCGGCGAAACCTCACTTGTCTCAGATGTATCCCAATCGTCGTCATTATCGTCAACCAAACTCTCTCCTTCAGGCCAATCTTCACTGGAAATGTCTTCAGTGTCCGTCAGTTCGCTCTCATCATCGTCTTTTTTCGTATTTATGTGCGGCGGCAACGGCGGCTTTCTATTCTCGCCAGATTTATCTTTAACTTCAACAACGGACTCCGAAACCTTGACGTCTCTCTCAATGACAACTGATTTCGTAGATGTTTGGTTGGTGGAAATTGCGTTTGAGATTGTCGCAATCCCTTTCTCAAAGCTTGATTTTATTGCTGCTGTAACGGTTTCTGCTTTCTGAACGATTTTTGGTTTCTCTTCGGTTTTAGGTTCCGGTGCGGGTTCAGGAAGCGGTTTGTCATTGTTTACTTGAATCTGTCGTACGTTAATTGGTTTTTTCTGTTCATCTTGCGGTTCTGATGTTAAACTTGATGTAATTACAGCAATTAAAAGAAATGGATAATGATTCGAAAACAATTTCATACCTATCTCCTTCGCTCGATGTGAAATCATCATCAGTTGAATCGCTGGGGGTGGATTTATCATCTTTTAATCCAGGTATTTGTGGTGAATTGGGCGACATTATCTCTGGATTTTTTCCTGTCTTATTGAATAGGGATCGAGGAAGCACGTTGTTCCATATTTTTTCTCCAATTTTCTTTTCTGGTAGTCCTTGTGATGCGATATTTTTAGCTACGGGGTTATTTTCCAAGGTCGGCGGCGGAGATGTAATTATGGTCGGTTTTGGAGCTGGTGCAGACGGAGGCGGAGGTAGTAACTTCGAATCTATAAGTTGCATAAACGCACACAGATATAATTAAAATAAAAACACTAAAACTAAAAAAGTTGATACTTACCAGTGGTAATTTCCTCGTTTGATAGCTTCTTCTTCGACCCTTGCTCAAAAATTACAGAACCCGGTGTATTCACAATACTATGTCCCACTACGACGTTTCCAGCGGAAAGCTGTTGCGTAAATTTGACGGAATTCCGTGAGCTCGTTTCTTCGGCCGGTTGCGTTTCTCTCAAATTCGAATTGAACACTCCTGGAAGACGCGGTGTTGTCGGATTCATCATCTGTGGAGAAAATACATCAACAGCGTTGGCTGGAACACCTTTCGGTCGCGGAGTCTGAGCAAGAAGTGGAGAATTTTGCTGCCTCGTTTGGAACAAAGTTACAGGGGTGTTACTGAGTACGGATGATTGCGAATCGATCTTTGTGATTATCTGCGGCTTCTTAATTGAGTTAATTTGTTGACCATTCATCTTCGCACCAAACACTGTGTAATCAACCGGTGTATTCTTCCCGTTGTCGGTAACCTTTAACGCTAATTCCAACTGTTCCTGACAAAACTCGTATACCCGTTTGTATAATTTACTCGAAGTGATCTTTTGCTTCATTTCTGTTTCGTAAACGATTTTGAGTTTATTGTATTCGGCCATCACCGTGGGGTTTAGGTTCCAAGTGTCGCGAAGGTTTCTGAATATCTCACTACGACTGTTGAGTTGTTCGTCGACTTCTCCACTGATTATTGAGCGATGCGGGGTTATTCTTGCTGGTTGCTGGGGGAACAATGTTTTAACCCACGGAGAATGAGGAAGCGGGGTTTCTGGTATAAAATTAACTTATCAAGTTATACAACACTTTTTTCTAAACACTTACGAATATGCGTTTTGAGAAGATCGAAGATTTCATCTTCAGAAAATACTCTTTTCGAAGTATTCACCTGAAATGAAAACATTCAATTCAAAAAGTTAAAGCGGATAAAGAAATAGGACAAACCTGGGTCACTGACAAACCCCTACTTCTCTCTGTTGCCGATTCCTCTTGTATCAAACTTGAACTTTTAGAGATAGGTTTGACTGTTTCTGTAATTGCCGGTTTCTGAATCACAACTGACGATCTATCTACGCTACTGGTGAACGACGTGGCAGGCAAAAATTCTTTCGGTCTCGGTAACTCGATATTTTTAAAATCAGGAACTGTGATCTGGGACTCTGAAACAACTTTGGCGGAGGATGAACTGGCGCGCGGGAATTTATTTTCTTCTTCCAGCTCTTTAATCTTCTGGTTATACTGTTTCGATTGTGTTTTTTCATCCACGAGGGCGGATTGAAGAGTTTGCATTTGTGCATTCGCACTACTTAATCTGTCCTCCAACTTCTTTCTCTCCTCATCCTGAAAAAATACAAAAAATTTAAAAATATTACCAAATGAAATGCATGTAAAAAAAAAATAATAATTATTACATGCTCCGATAACACGCTCATTTTCAACTTTTCCATATCCGAAGCTAACTGTGTAGACAACGCATCAAGAGCAAAACTCTGCTGATTCTTAACTCTCTGAAGTAACTCATTTGTCTCCACCTGTAATTTTTGCTCGTAAGAATGTTGCACTTTTTCGATTTCTGCATGAATATTTTGAATTTCGGCGACCAGACTTTCTCGCCGCACCAGCGATTCTGAGGCTTTTTGGGTTTCTTCAATGTCGTCTTCTAATTTCCCGATGTGTGAGATTTTCGGCTTCGGTACGTTTAGAAGGTTGTGCAGTTCTTGTTTTTCTTTTTCGAATAAGAATTTTGAGTCTTGAAGTTGCTGTTGGATCGAATTCTATCATTTGGGAAATTTTATTGCAGAACTGAGCAGTCATAAACCAAATTTTAGCGAAAATACCTTAATAGTTTTTAATTCTTCTTCTCGACGGGTTTGCTCCATCTTTAACGATTTCTCAATCATTTCCTGGAAAAATTATTTATTTTAAATACCATTTTGAGACAAAGCCAAAAATAAAATACTTGTTTTTCTTTCAACTCCTGCTCAATTTTCGACTCGATTTCATTTTTAAAGTTCAAAATTGTCTCAGAAAGTTTAGTCACAATTTCCTCCACATTCAAGACAGGTGTTTGCGGTTGAATATCCGGAGCTGATGTGTGTCTGTCCACAAATCGCGGTTGTGGATGTCGCATGGTGTAGGCGGGGAATTCACCGGGAGATGTGCTGGTGTAATTGGCTAATCGAGATTAAGAATGATTCAAACAGTGTGAAATATCTATTATTTACCAAAATCTGATAACATATCGGGATGTCTTCTGAAAACATGACTTTCGAGGTAAACGTGTGTATTGAATAGTTTTGAACAATAAGGACATCGCTGTAATTTTAGAATAATAAAAACGAATTAGGAGCAAGAATGAAGGAAAATGAATCTATACTGTTAACTCACCTGAACAGACATTGGATTGACGGTTTGTTTCGGAACGGCAGGTTGTTGTTTAGCCATCAGCTGCAATGTGTAAAGCGACTTTTTCAGAGATTTGTTGTCTTTCTTTAAGGCTTTCATTTCATCGACCTGTTTATTATTTTATAGCGTTCAGTGTCGAAAACGAGAGTTTCTGGAAAAGACTCTTTACCACAGCATCAAATTCATCATTTAGCAATTTAAATTTTGCATTCATTGTTGCACTTTCTTCGGCAGCGGCGGTTTTTTGCTCGTAAAGAAATTCCTAAATAATTATAGGCGAGTTACAATCAATTGCTTTTTTATCACAAATTGATCCATACCTGCGAATACAATAAGTACTCGATCACCAGCTGAGAAAGCTGAAATAATTTTACGATATTTGGATCAACGTATCGCAGGTCTATGATAGAAATATTACATTAGAAACATCAAAGATTTACTCGCAATCGTAGTTGAAATACCTTCAGCTTCGATATCACAAAACGTGATATTATCAATAGCCTCCTGCAACCTTTCAATATCAACTTCCCGTACAATTTTCTCAACCTGCAACGCTCCAAGCATCCTCCAGTCTAATCTCTCTTTTCTCTGTTTGAAATAAAACGTCGAGGTTTGGGATATCGTTGGTTTCTTTTGATATCTATATTCACGCGGCTTGTACGATTTATATCTCTCATACGACCTATTTCGTGGTTCTGGCGACTGATTTCTTGGAGTATGATAGGAGGATAGCGGAAACTTGCTTGGGTTGACAAATCCATCGTTGGGTGATGAATCTTTATTTGATTTACGTGGATTTGAGTTTTGCCTTTCATCACTATTCACGAATCGAGGAAGACTGCCCGTGGATGTTGCTTTCTCTAAAAAAATCTGAGAACTTGCCATAAAGTCGAAATTCTCAAAACGCGACTTTGACATGATGATTTCAGCAAATGGAAGTTTTAAACCTACTCGGCGTTCTTTCACATTTATAATCTGAAGGTTTCAAAGTGGATATTGTTTTTGATACTTTTCATTCAACTCAATATACACGTTTCTGATAAATACAATATTCGCCATCCAAACAACCTATTTCCAACGAACCCATTTTAAATCTTGCTTTCAAGTTTATCAAAAGAGATCTACAGTCCCTATCATTCAGGTCATCCAAGACTACTCGATCTAAAGTGCACTTTGTGTTTCTCTCCCAACTTGCAACTACACTAAAAAGCACCTCCAAGAAATAACCTTTCAATTCATATTCTACCTTAGGCTTTAATATAAATTTCAGTTTAAACTTCCCTCCCTCCCGATAAATCTTTAATACATCGAAGGTTCCGATATGGATAGTGAGCGATCTAAATTTACTTTCGGAATTGCTGGCAATCAACTGGCACAATTTCGGAAAATTGATCCCGTGTTTAATTGCCGGACGCTTCCTGATCGTAATTTCTTTGATCGTAATTTCTTCCAAACTTGTGCTGCTACCTAGTAAACTTTCAAATCAGGTCGATCATGTGTGGAGTTAATTTCAGCCCACGTATCCCGCTAGTATCTACAGCGTCATAAAACGAATCAAGATGCGAACTAAACCAGTCGGATCGGTAGTCATTGACCGCTAGAAATCTCAACGAGTCGAATTGGGTGATTAATCTGATCAACAGCAGGAACTCTTCCTCATCATTGACGCGATTGACGGAGAAGTTCATCTCGTGCAAATTTACATTGTTTATCAGACTTCGATACAACGCCAAAACCATACGTTTGTGATCCACATCAGTACGGAAATGGTGGAACGAGAAAGATACGGCATTTGATATGCTAATCAAGTCGAGTGAGTGGAGATCTTCCGAAAAGGAAACAATATTCAACTTATAACTTGTAATTGACGATCCATCTTTACGAGCGAGAGGTGCGGTGAGGAGTGTGTTTGAACAAGTCAAGGAGTTTAGTTCGATATGAGTTAACTTGGGCATTCTCTTAATTGCGTCCGCCAGTTCAGCTGTGACTGTGATTGATTGTAGTTTCAGAACCGAAATGTTGGAACGAGTAAGGTACCGAATCAGTTCAGGTAGTATGTTTGAATACATGATCGTTACTGATAACTCGGTTAAGGTCGGAACCGAATCTAGACCCACAATCACATCCGAAAGAAGTCGATGGCGATTTTCCTGAAACTTGAAGGAATCACACACCGAAAAAGTTTGTAGTTGTTTTACAGAAGCCAAACTTTCCGACAGCAATTTATACGACTCGCTTAAATTCATCTCATCGTTCAAGTTCGAATTAACATTCATCAAACTGAGGAAGTTTAAATGAATCATTTGCACGTTGTTACACCGACTGAAAAGCCGAGCCAGCCCTTTGATAACCGTACCCTCATGTAAAATTCCGTCCAATCTCAGCGTAGTTAATACATCGAAACCAGAAATAAGTACATTCATCGCTGATATTGGATGGAGAAAGTTTTTCGGGAACGAAAGTTGAACTTTCGAAATTTCCAAGTTTAGACTCAAATTGGTCAAGTTCGGCAAATTCGGCAGCTGAATCTTTTCGTTATCGTCTTTATAGTGGAAACGTCCGTAAAAGAATCGAGTATGTTGTTGCAAACAATTTGAGAAAGATGGGCTCGAATTAATTCGACGTTTAAATTGGACGTAGTCCGTCTTTTCGTTTCCGTCGAGATAAATCGAACTGAGGAGCAAAGGAATCAAGAGTTCATACATGGCTTTGGAGGTGAGAGCAAAATTTGCGAGTGAATTAGAATGCAAATTGACACGGCGGGATAAAAGATGTGCAATTTGCATGATAATTTCGGGTGGAAGAGATTCGATCAGGGACGAGCCTTCCGATTGAGTTTCCTGCTGAAACAACTGACTTTGTAGAATTCGAAAGGAAAATTTCATTTCTTTGGAAGGCAATGCAGTGATCTGCTCAGAATAACTGAATAATCAACGTTTATCAGATACCCAGAAATAGGTGGGATATCCCGGATATCGACTCGGATCCGTCGCTCTCATATACAGCCGTAGCTCAGGCTGAATTTCTTCACTGCAATTGGTGTTTGGTGTCTTGTTCTACAACACAGGTCGTTAAAGTTTCTGCAAAGATCAAAACGTAAATCGTGAATGAAATCTTATATAATCCATAAAATTAGATAAAATCTCGAACTCGCGAAGGTGTGAATCATCTAATGTCAATATCACTGTCATCAATTTCCTCTCGAATCGCAAAACTTTCAATTTCAAACCCCTTAAAGAAAAATGCAATCTCGTTGAAAATGATGCAAGATTTCTCTCGATGCGTTGATGTTTTGGGAAAAGATAAGGAGCTTTGTGCAGTAATTGTGACCGGAGACCACTCTTCCTTCTGCTCTGGGTTTGGTAAAATTTATTTTGAGAGCTACACTATCAATTTGGACTATTTTTAACGCGGTTTGCAGATCTCAGCTCAAATGAAGACGCATTATCGTCCAAACCCTTCGCGCAACAATTCAGTACATTAATGCAAGAGAATCTTCTCCGACTCTCAACACTTCCAATAATTTCAGTTGCGGCAGTGAATGGGTATGCATTGGGCGGAGGGGCAGAGCTAGCGACTAGCTGTGATTTCATTGTGGCAAGTAGATCAGCCAAGATCCGTTTCTTGCAGATTAAGATGGGAGTTGTCCCTGGATGGGGTGGTGGTGTGAGATTGGTTGAGAAAGTTGGGGCGACTTCAGCTTTAAAGTTATTGGGAACAGCAGCAATGATTACGCCGGATGAAGGAGTTCGAGTGGGATTGGTTGATGCCGTTGCAGACGAAGCGGTTCAGGGTACCGTATTTCATATTTTAATGTAGAATTATTGGGATAATAATATATATTTTGTTTAGGTGCAGTTGATTATCTCGATCCGTTTTTGTTCGAAATAGGGAAAGACGGTGAGAAATCGTATTATTCCACGGAGGTTTCAAGAGGTATGAAAGAAATAATCAACAATGCGCGATACGGAGGGATGAATTTGGAACAACTTGTGGAAGTTTTAAAGAAAGAACGAGAAATATTTTTGAATTTTTGGGGTATTTAAAAAAATTTTGTTGAATATCCGCCTCAGCTTCACAATTTTTGCATTTAAGGTGGTCCCGCGAATCTGAAAGCACTCTCGGGCAGGAAGAAGACATAACCAAGATTTTATCATTGTCAACTGGTCTTTTTTTTCGCAATTTCAGTTTAAAAAGTTCAAAAGTAAAAATTGAAAACGATCCTGGGTTTTAAAACGACTATATTTAATTCATCAAGACGTATTTCATACGATTTGACTGGGTTAGATACTTAATTTTTGGTAAATGCAAAACTCTCCATCTAAACAGCCAATTTCAATTACACCCAATTCAAAGAATGGTTTTAAAAGCGTATGCTCCGCGGACAATCTACAATCTGCGTCATTCAGCATCCAGAACCACTCGATCCACAACGCTCCTCTTAGCTTCCCGCCAACCCTGAAATATATTCAAAATTACCCTCAAGAAATCATTTTTCACGAATCCATATTCTTCCGAACACCTTCTAAATCGCGGTTTAACCCTAAACGTCCCATTTTGTCGCGATACCTACAAACAAATGGGAGAATCGTTTTCACTCGTCGACATTATGACGTTGATGGTGAAAGATTTAAATCGATTTTCCTCGTTCTCGGCGACAGACTGACACAGTTTTAAAATATCAATCTCGTTTCTTATCTTTTTATGCTCTGTTTCTTTGATATCTTCCAAAGAAGATCTGGATTCCATCAAATTTCGAAGCCTGTTCTAGTTAATCATTCCGGGAGTCAATTCCAACACACGCAGGGAACCACAAGACTCGACTGTATCGTAAACTTATCAAGACACGAGGTAAACCAATCAGATATCGATTGCGTTTGTTCAAATTCAAGGCCTACAGCAAGAAAGTTCAATATGTCCGAACATCGCATCAAATCTATGACCAACTCGAAATCTTCTTCATCTTTAATCCAGCATCCTAGATTGCGTAAATCGCGACTGTATTTTAAACTTTGATAGATTTCTTTTACTACACGATCGGGTTGCCAGTCTCTTGCATAATTTTCGATGCAAAATGATTCTGCATTCGGCATGAGAATCCAGTCAATATTAGTTGAAGTATAGTAGTCGGAAAACCATATAGAATTTAAATATTATTTCTGAACGAAGATCCTCCTTCATACGATTGATGAAAAGTGAAAAGCAAGTTTGAGCAGTTTAAATCGACTAATTCAAGGTGCGTCAACGTCTTCGTATTTCTAATTGCGACTGCTTGCTCGGTTGTGACTGTGATATTTCTCAGCTTAAGCGCAGATATGCTGGAAATTGAGATAAAATGTATTCAGCTCAGGATAACCATTTTCATTTAAAACGTCCGATTTCAAGGACAACTCGGTCAATGTTGGGACTGCTTTTAGAGCTACTATCAAATAGGAAGGAAGTCGCCTCTTAAGATTGCGCCAGATGTGGGAATCGGAAACGGAAAACTGTTGTAATTCTCGAAGAGCTGCAAGGAGTTCGGAGAAAAATTGATACATCGATCGCACATCTGGATCATTATCAGATTCAACTTTCGAATTCATCGACCGAAAGAAATGTAAACTGTTGCTTTTCAGACGTTTAGCCGTCAAGAAAAGGTTCGCTAATCCTTTTATTAAAAATTCAACATATACCAGCCCATCCAAATGTACTGATATCATCTGACTGAAATCATTAACGAGAATATTGTTACAGAAATTGGTAAGTTAATGTCTTCCTCGTATGGAGATTGAAAAAGCCCTAGGGTAATTGTTTTGGACTCCGAGTTGGCCGATTTTGCTTAATTTCTAAGTGAAAAGTCAACTTCAAATCGCTCACGTTATAGAGCATTGGTGGCTGATTAGTTTTGTCTCTATTTTTGTGATAATGCACACGTCCGCTAAAGTATGGTGCATGCGTTTGCAAACGGTCTAAAAACGATTGACTCTAATTTAACTGTTGATTAAAGGGGACACAGTCCCCAATTTCGTCCAGATAAAAAGAGCTATAAAGCAACGGTTTTAAGACCTCATGCATTGTTTTCGAGGTGAGGCAAAGTTTAAGAGGGAATTTGAACGGAAGTTGTAAAAACGCGGTAAAAACGACCCTATTTGAAAAACGATTTCAGGAGGTGGGGATGCAAATGGAGGAAAATGGTCTGAAATTTCCACTTCAGGAAATAAGAGACTTTGAAGACTTTTCATGAGCAACATTTGCAACGCAAAACACAAATATGAATGCAGATTTGGTTATTAGATTTTATTTCTCGAATAAAAAGATAGATTTTAATATAAAGATCTAGAACGAAGTAAAATTAGTCGTGATTCAATAACCTGTATGAAGACATGAAAGAAACAAGAGTGAGAAAAAATTCACAGAGCAAATAGAAATATGTATTCAACATACCTGCATCGCCTGAGCAAATTCTAGATGCTTTCTGGCATCAACCATCCAATCTCGCGCCAACTGCTTCGGCCATCCCTTCAACTGATTCAATTCCCTCGCAGCTTGATCAATATTATCATTCTTCAAGAAATACTCTGTCCTCGCTAATATCGATTCAACGTCGTCTCCCTTCACCAGTCCTTGTTTACTCAGCATCACCGTCGACAGTGTGTTGGAAACCATATACGAAACCACACCTCCGTCATCTGGCATAAGTTGGATCCGCCTAATGTACGGTTTGATCTCTTTGAACTTTTCTTTTAATTGCGATTCCGTCGGGATTCCAGAATTTAATGTTTCGGGAGTGAATGTCGATAACACGGTTTGAACGACTTCATCGTTCTTGGCAACTTTCTTCAAAACTTCGACGTTATTATAAAGTGATTTTTGATGGTGTCCTTTAACTGTGTTTCGTAACACGCTAAACGCCGTCCAAAGATCGTGAACGGTATTACTGTGTTCCAATGCTAATCCGGCTTCTATGCTCACGCTTTCCAGGTAGTGCAGTTTTAAAGCGAGTTTATCTAACCGTGCAAGTCGTTCGGAACGTTCTTTGTCCACTCGTATCTTGACTTCTTGCGTCCAGTATTTACGCAGATTTTCAGATTCTTCAGCAACCGCTTTGGCTAATTCCAGATGCAGTAACTGCGTTTGTTCGGCGATTGCGTCTGCAAGTTTCAGATCATATTTTTCTATTAATTCGGCCTTCTGTTGATTTAGATCCTCGGTCGATTTATTCGATAATTCTGCAGCTTGCTTTTCCAAAGCCAACGATTTTTCCAGTTCAGCCGATTTAATGAACGCAGCGTACTTGTCAGATTGCTTTGTCAGTACTGACTGAAGATGTTCAAGTTCTTCTTGTTCCAAACTTCCGATAAAGTACGAAACGGCTTCGAGGTCTCGTTTTAATCGGTCAACTTTATCGATCGGCAAATTCAATTCCACAATTGTTGACGCTAAACCACTCATTGCTCGTGCGATCTTTCGAGCTGTCAGTTGGTCCGGAAGTGATTTTATGGCTTTTTGAAGATCTGCGACTTCTTCCGCGATTAATTCGGATGCGGGTTTTCTTGGTGCGGGAGGAGATGGAGGTAATTTAACAGGTTCGGGGATAATAGATACCTCTTCAGGAGTATCAACTTTTGTTTCGGGACTCGCATCAGGTTGAGTTTCATGCAATTCTTTCGAAACGGGTTCAGTTATGGTTGTAGCTTCGATCTTTTCTTCGACAATTGGTGAGGTCACTTCAGGCTCAGGAGTTGATTTTGGGAGTGAGGTTGTTATATCGTCAACAACGACTGCAACCTGTAGATCAGTTGTGATCTTCTCGGATTTCGGTGCTTCAGAAATGACAGTCACGCTTTCTTGAGGCACTGGCGTTGCGTCATCTGACTTCTTTGGTGGAGCGTCCTTCTTCACATCTTTAGGTTTCGGTTCTTTCGATTCCTTCGTAATCATGGGAACTTTTGGTGCTTCTTTAACTGCAATGGTATCATCTTTCTTCTCCGACGGTTTCTTAGATTGCGAAGGCTGTCCCGTAACCGCAGTCTTCAATTCGTCATATTTGTTCTGAACCGTTGAAGATATCCCCTGCACATACTCGCTCGTTTCATTTAATCGAGTTTGGGCGCTCGAATAAATCTTTTGTGCACCTTCACTAACATCCTTGATAGTTTTCTGTGCCGTTTCATACTGTTTCGAGACCGTATCCGAAACGGATGTGATGGTGGAATTAACATTTTGAACCGTTTTCGTCGTCGTTTCTTTCAAATCGCCAACCACCGTCGTAACTTTCGCCTGTGTATCTTCTGCTGCTTTTTTAATATCTTCATATTTCACTTTCTTTGCTTTTTCAAACAAGTCTCCGGCTATTTCCGCGGATTGCACTCCATATGGGACATTATCAACCCATACTTTACGAAACTTTTCGTTTTGACTGGCCAGAAGGGCCGCATCGCAATATAAGGCTCCGCTAACGAGAGTCGAGTAAACGACGATTTTCGTAAGGGAAATTTTAGATCCTGCGGGTTTTGGAGAATTATTCGTCGTTGTAGTATATCTTCTACAAATCGAACGGGTAAGGCGGATTCGAGACTGATGAAATTAAAAATAATGAATATTTTTGAAAAGATTAAATGATATTTTTGAAAATTTACCAAAGTTGTGATTCTCATTTGGTCTCCTTTTTTTTGACAGGTCAAATCCGACAACCATACAGTTGTCCGAAAAAACATTTAATCATTCCCAATATATTTCCGCATACCTTTAATGTTTTGGAAATTGGTTTTCTTCAAAGGTGCTGCGCATGTGGACATGGAAAGCAATTGAGAAATTGACTTCAAAACCACCAGGAATGGAGAAAATAGAAACATTTATAAACGACAAGTTCAACAGTACGTCCCACGTATCGAGAATCAACTAATCGATCCTCCTCGCTATGCATAATGTCGGAGAGTCGCAGTTGTAGTGGCTTCGCATCTCACAATACTTTGATGATTTGCTGTTCGTGGCCAAGTAATTAAGAAAAAGTTTTTTACAGTTTTACGCCCAGTTGAACAATTTACTTCTTGGTAACAGTTCTGGTTCGCCGAATAAAAGAACCAAGATCTGAAACTCAGGAAACAAAGCCCCACCCTGAACACAATTATGACTGTGAGGAATTTCAGTTTTCTGTTGTTTCTCTCCGGACTTTCGATTGTTTCTGCCGGTAATTTTTTCTTATTTTATACTATGCATTTCTGATTTATTTAATTTCGCAAAGTGGACACGTATTGTCCCCGGACGGCTGTGAGTAATAAGGTGTGTGAATTACAATCCAAAACGTCTTCTGCAGTTCTGACCCATTCAATTTTTGTTCTTAGTTTTGTATCAGTGCTGCAGTTGAAAAGAATGAGCAATGGGTCGTTTTTACCGTTCAGTCCGCTATGCCTGGGTAAGATTTGGAAAAATGTCTGGCAAATCCGAAATGAATAATTCGTATTTTGTTTAGATGGGCAGCGATTGGGGTTGGAAGCTCCATGGCCTCTGCAGACGTACAAATAGCCTGGAAAAACTCGACTGGCGGAATCGTGCTGACAGACAGGTTTGCATCCGGCCACCAGGTATCTATTTATACAAATCGCAATCTAAGTTTTTCTTATTCACTCATTCTCGTAAAATTTCTTTTAGGTACCAACTCTTGATACATATCAAGATATCGCACCAGCTCCAATGTTAGTATCAAACGCCCCATGGGCAAACATTCAGTTTTCTTTCCGTCGTCCCGTTACTGCTGGTCATAACGGTGAAGATTTCGCAATCAATCTATCAAAACTCGGCAGCGGTAACTCTATCACTACAAAATATATCTGGGCAACTTCACGAACTCGACCAATGTTTGCCGATGACCCGACAACAAACTTTGGGGCTCATAACACGGGTGACATGGGATCATTCGAGCGCGACTTTTTCCCTTCATATAGCGAGAGGATTAATTTAGGCCCCTTGCCAAAGATTGGTTCTGCCGCTGCTGTTTCCAACCTTCCCTTGCCAGCAACCGCTACTGCCGCTTCGTCAATCTTGCCAACCGATGCAGCATCCGTAAATTCTAATTCTACTGATGGAATTGTAGAAAGCAGCGGTCAAGTATATCAAACACCGGATGTGAATCAGCCTATTCTAACAAACATTCCTTACATCGCCGCCATGTTGATTCACGGATTATTAATGGTTTTTGCGTGGAATATTTGTGGTTATGGAGGGTAAAATTGTTTCTCCTTATATTTCTAATGTTGTCTTCCTTTCAATCTAACATTCGAAATCGTTTGCAGGGTCTATGTAGCACGATATCTGAAAAAGAAAGGTCGCATTTGGTATCGATTACATCTAACATTGCTATTCTTCGGAACTGGATCCAGCGCAATTGCTGGTTTCGTATTTGTGATATTATATGTAACGCCACCATATTTCGAACCTGATCCTCACACAGTTAGTTTTCAAACATTAATAGTATGGACGTGATAGAGCTAATAATATCATTTTTTTAGATTATCGGATTTATAATGATGGGTCTTCTATTTATACAATTTATATTCGGATTCATCAGCTCTAAACGACACTCACCAACTGGACAATCTCTACCCTGGAAAGCTCCAGTTTTAAACAAGATTCACGTTTGGTTAGGAAGAATACTCCTTCTTCTCGCAATCCCCGAAACAGTTCTCGGAATCCAACTATTCTCACCCAACCCACTGATCTGGCAATCTGGGTTCGCGGGCGGGTTACTAGTGATACTAATAACATTCCTAGTCGCCGAAGTTCGATCGGGACGAATGAAGAATTGGTACGGAATGAAGAAACCCACGGCGAATTATCCTAAGCACGGAAACCGAGTATCAACGATCTATGATATCGATTTGAATTCAAAGCATCATATTAATTTGCCCATGGATTATATGACTACGGGTGGAATGACGCTGCAGAGAGAGAATGGTGGAAAGATGGAGAAGAATTTGGGTGCGACTTTGGAGAGGAAACAGTTTCCGACTATGGGGAGTAGTAGGGCTATGACGCTGCAGAGAGAGAATGGTGTGGGTGCGACTTTGGAAAGGAAGCAGTCGGAAAGGAAGCAGTTTCCGACTATGGGAAGTAGTAGGGGATAATATGAAGATTTAAGTACATACACCCATAAATATTCTCAAAATATACACGTTTTTATTTTTTATTTGTATCTTATTTTTTTTTTTTTTTTGCGTTTTATTACCAGAATAAATATTAAGAGTTTTGCGCACTGCTTTTTCTTGCAAACTAGGATTTATATTCAATTCTTAGAATAACAATTATATTAAATTTGTGAGTTATCAGCGAAGTTCAGTCAGTTTATAGTGAGTTCAATACAAGGTCGGTAAAAATCTTTTGGCTTAACACCTCTCTCTGATGGAATCTCTATTGTTCGTTTACTAGAATTCTTGTTTTTATATAAGGAGGATGGTTTCGGGATTTTTTGCTTTTGTTGCGTTTGGTGCAAGTCAAAATCGTGTTGATGCTGCGGATTTAATGCGGAGATTAAGGTCTTGAGCAGTGTCTCTTTTGCGCTTAATGCGTCCAGCGAGTTTCCCTATTTAATAATAAGACCTCCAAGAATGAAATAAAAAACTGAATTACCTTTACTCTCCTGCTGATGCTTATATCTTTCAGACATGATGATAATATTTCGAAAATCTGTTTCTTTACGTCTTCGCTCTGTGTCAAAGACACATTTAAACTAAGAAGGGAGAAAAGTTGATATAACAGCAAGAAATAGTAACCCAATCATATTTCTTGCCTTCGTTCTTCATCGAGTCTTTTTCTGAGTGAATCAATTTCTTTCTTCGATTCGTTTCTAACTTGATTAAGCTTATCGAAATTCCATTCTTTGAAATTCACGAGATTAAAAAACTACAACGAAAAATCCGATAAACATTTACCTCGACTTCTGCTTCTCTTTCGAACTCTTCCGGAAGTTCCCATATTCAGACCACACCTTGTACATTCTGAATTATTTTCTTGGTCGCCTATATGAATTACGCTAGGAGGTGCTGGCGTTGACAAAATTTTCGTGGCTGTCGAGTTGTTCCATCCCTTTTCTTTAAATTCGGTCTTCCGGCTATATAAACAGTATAAATTTAAGCGATCCTTTAAGTCAAGAATCCCGTTGCTGGAATTAAAATTTGTTACCACCAATCCTGCCAGATCGATTCCTCTGAATCTGATCTGCTCCCACCTTCGAATATTTCATCGTTCAAGTTCGCATCGTCGCGACTTCCATCTTCGTCACAGACTTTTACTTCTTCGACAGATTCCAAAATACTTTCTTCTGATTCAAACTCGTGCATTGTGCTTTTCCGAATTGGACTCGATTGTGGCCGAAGCTTCAGTTGTCTTGTCGGAAGGTTAAAGGGCTCTGCTTTTTCAATCGAGGAAGAATGTTTTCTGACCGGTGCTGACTTGGGGCGATCTTCGGTTTTTGACTTTATCCCCATTTCCGAATGTAACTGTTTTATTATGAGTTTTTGTTTCGCGAGACGTTGCAATAGAATCTTTTGCTCCGTTTTTAATGTCGATGTTAACGATTTCATTTTGTGATTTTCTTGTAGTAGCTTTAAATTAAAGAGAAAAGTATAAATAAAGAAAAATATATGGATAATATCAACAATTCCATTTTTTATTCACCTCGTGATTTTGTGCCAATGCTCGAGTTGTTTCCGCTTTCATGATTGCATATTCTTTTTGCAAGGTTTCAATTCTTGCGTTGCATGAATCGTGATTTATTTTCTGGAAATACAATGAATTTTATTCAAACGAGGTGAAAAAATTTACTGTAATTATACCTTTGCGTATTCACGATGAAGTTTTGCGGCAGTGTTCCGTTCGACAGACTCCAAACTGTGCTTATACGATACCATTAACTCAGACTCGTGATCTACAGGATTTATTAGAAATAAAATTTCGAATTTTGTAAAGTAAAGAGCTATTATGTCAATACCGGCAATACTACGCAAAATTAAGTCATCGTACTCATCCACCGTTTCACACAGTCGTTGATGCAATCCTCTCATTTCCGTCATTCGAGCCTGAAAATCAAACATCCCCTTATACTCACCAATTTCATGCTTCCACTGACCCAATCGCCACTTTCTCTTTTCCTCTTTCATCAACGGTTTCAAAACCTGATCAAATAAGGCTCGAATAATAGGAACTTGTTTGTCAGTTCTTTTAACTTCATGCAATTTGATACTCTCCCGACCGGCGTACGTGGATGCTCGGACATGAACCGATTGATTTTCACCAATGGATGAAACCGAATCCTTTCTTTCGCTATTGGATAGATTTTCGTCGTCTTTATCTACACCTAGTTTCGCCAATTCGAATGCTCGTGCTTTATCTTTATACGAGAATTTGGTTTGTTCCAAAATATTTGCAAAATACATTGCGTTTTCAAGTTCTTCTAAGATCGCTTCATCTTGCAAATTGTTGGATTTTGCTGGATCGGTTTTATCGTCTTCTTTGTTTGGTTTTTCATGATTAGCGGTGCGAGATTCTTCTACTTCAGAGTACCGGTTTGCAAAATAATCGTAAAAGCTCGCTTTACGGGGTGAATTTTCAATGGATGTGAGCGCATTCATCAATTTTGCGGTTTTCACAATCGTTCCGATTTTTTGTTGAGCAGTGACCGGATGTTTACTTGTGGATTGACGAACTTGGTGTGTTTGTTTTAATGCATCGATTGAGGTTTCTTTTGTGCTGATTGACACTCGATGAGTGGATGCTTGGGTTACTGTGCTCACTACTTCTCCAAAGATTGAGAGGGGAATGTGCTCAGATAAACTCATGGTGGATACGCGTTTTTTTTTTGTTTAAATCGCAAGGGATGGTATATTTCTTCTAAAGTGATGTTCAATCAAGTTTTGGTCAGTGAGAATCTATTCAGAGAAAGAAAGCAATTGATCAGTGGTGGAAATAACATTCGAAAAAAACAAATAATATAAAATTATATTAAGTTTCGTGAGATTGTTTTCCAGAAGTAGATGCATCCAAAAGATTAAATTTCCTCGCTATAAATCAGAAACAAAAATTATATTACATTATGATTTCTACGTTGTTAATCGTCTTTAATGAATTGAAGATTCAAAAGATGATCTCGACAATATACCTTTCCCAAACACTTAATCATTAATCTACATGTACGTTAAATCAAAGAAAAACAGATTTGGACTCTTCGGATTCTCGCCCAAAAATTTACAACTGTGTGGGGCTAAAAAAATAATGTAATTTCGTTTTATTTTATTTATATTCGCTTTCATGTTTGAGTCTGGTTCAATCCAGATATGATTATTCTAATTTTGTTTGAGTGGTAAAAAAGACCCCTTGAAGTTTAAAAGTAACCTCCACGAATACGTATATAGAACAAGAACCGAAGTAAACCACTCTCATATGTATTTTTATGAACCGGAAATATCTGCAAGACAGAAATTATGCAAATTTATTTATGATACTGCACGAACACTTGACATGAAATATACAAAAAAAAAGAATCTATTTTTTTCCAAAAATCTATAACATTTGTCGTTCATTGCAAACCAAAAATTGTCCGGTATAAAGAAAATACTCAACATTAAACACTTCTTTCACACATCCTTGCAAAAATACTACTCAACTATTCTTCCACAGACCGACGAACAGAAGTATACCCAGGAGCAAGTCTGGGGGTCATAGCCGGAGAACTTGAATGTCGAAGTGAAGCAATCGCCGGACTTTGTCGTGGAGTAAGAATTGGCGTACTTTCTACACTTGACTTCTTTTCATCGATTTGAGATTCCATTGATTCGATTATTAAATCTCCTACCCGCACACGTTTTCGGTACAACTATCAATACACCAATTAATAAATAGTTTAACATTAAAAAATAAAAATATGTCCATTAAAACAAAATCCTTACCATGATTTCAAATAACAAAATCACGACAACAAATACACACATAAATGTAAGATACGCAATAAATTTGGAATTTTCCGATGAAAAGTACATTTTGATTCCGAGTGCCGTTTGTATTGATGCGAATAGAAGTACCGTCCAATCCGCCATTCGCATTACGATTTCAAACCCAGCCAATTTAGTTTTATATGCAATGATTGTTAGAATTGAGTGTACGGTGAGTATTAAAATTACAACTAGTCCAAGAATCTGTTGTAATTGCAAAAAAAAAAGTTAGATATTCGTTTTTTTGCGAATAAAATGGATGTAATTTACGTGATGCGTGGTTTTGGAGAAGTGCGGGCTGGAAGAATAGAGTGAAATTGCGAAAAATGAACCGATGATGGAAAGAATAGAGAGTATTAAAATTGCGATGGGAACTCTTAATCGATTTTGTTCTGATGTTGTCTTTGGCAAAGCGTATCGAATTACGAAAAACCTGGTTTGCAAAAAGACCGGATAATTAATAAAAAAAATATCGGGTACCACACTAGGTTTGTACCGTAAAATTTCAAACACCAAGAATGCAGCAACCATGATCCAAGCGTGAATCAAAAGAAGAGAATTGGAAGGTTTGAAAACTGGTGGGTCAACGAATGGATTCGCCTTTGTCGTTGATCCCGAAACAGATACCGCCTCCGTCTCAGATTCAGATTGAGTTGGTTCCACGGCCGAATCCGTCGTTTCAACGTCCAATGTGACAGCTTGGAAAGTCGGCGAAGGAGAAGGTCTCCTTGAAACAGTCCTGGCAGTATAATTCGTAGAATTTTGCAAATACACGTATTTATCCTCCCAGAAGAAACAAAATGTAAACACTCCGTTATCTCCAGGCGCGTGTCCCGTGAAGTTTCCACTATCAACTTCGTTTGAATACGGACTTACGGCGCTGAATGCAAAGATGTATGAGATGGGTTTGCTTATGTCGATCCATTTATCTTCGTTTGAGTTTGATGATAGTGGTTTAATGAATGAAACCGTGAATCTGGCCCAGCTTGTGTTTTGTGAGTGTCCGAACGAAGGGCCGTCGTAAAGGTCGACGTTTTGCGTGTTATCAGTGGGTGGAACTTGATGGCCAGCGCCATACCGGTCAGAAATCTATGTAAATACGGAAATTTATGTGTTAGAACTGACCTTTGAACAATAAACCAAACGTGAAATTTACAATGGTGGTATTGTTTGGACTTTTCCAAGCAAGAATTAAATCGGCATCACTCATTGATGTTCCAGGTCCAAATCCAACCCATCTAATTAAATGGAGAATCAGTTACGCTTGCCGAGACACAATTTCAAGATTGATTTTTTTTTTTTTCATACCCCGATAATCTCGACTCAATAGTGAAAATTGCAAACCGCCTCGTTAAATCTAACGCTCCCGTAACGCAAAACTGTTGATAAATTTGAAAGATGAGAATCGAATCCACCACATAAATTCACACAATTGCTTCACCCTGTTTTGAATTGGACATATTGTTTGTCCCCCTGATAAATGAAAGGTTAATGATTTGAAAATAATATAAAAAGATTAAAAATACCGGATTTCACTAAATTTACGGCCAAAAGGATTAAAAACAACCGATGGACGTTCCAGGAGACAACCATCGATGTTGCGATTTTCAAAAAATGCTGGGCACAGGACACGTTTGGTCAAAAAATTTATCAAGATCAGATCAATACATATACTTGCGTGTTCAACAGAAGCGCAGTCAGGAAAGTAGAATGAAAGTTTTAGTTGCTGACCCGAAAAATTTTACGGGTCGAGTTTCAAATGGTTTTGATTCATTCAAAATGTATTTACACCACAGAAAGCATAGAAAGAAAGAACTTTTGAACTACAACGAAGGATAAACGTTGCAAAATACCGACTTAGTCCTCGATGTGTTGAATCGCACTTCAGCTAGTTTAGTTCTCGATTGTGAAGTCTCGCCCGCTTCAATCTTTGCACAGTAGCACCCGCTTTAGTTGCTCAGTCTTCGATTTGTTAAACTGCACTTGTCCGCTTCAGTTCTATCTATCCTTGCACAGTCGAACTCCATATCCCTTTGCACTGTTCAATATGATATTCGATTATTACATTTGATTTTTAGACGTTAAATTGCTGCATTGAGTACCAATGATCCTGGAAAGCGATAACTTTGGCGTTCGCTGCTGTGCGTGAATTTTAAACTGATTGTGCATGCAGGCGCCTGTTCGGGAATTTTCCTTTGTTCAGAGTACTTTCTGGATGTGAATCTTCCGATAAGTTTCTAACGTTATTTTAAATTCTGCTTGCGTATATCGGTGACGATGCAAACACTGTAATCACTCTTAGCGCAAAAGCTGTGTAGTCGTGAAATGAATTATATCAAAAGATTCAGCGCGAAATAGTTCCGAGGGAAGTAATCCTGTTTACACTTTTTATCACGGTTAGCGAAATGTAAAGTCGCATGTGCTCCAGTTACGGTTTTTGGAAGCTGCACCCACTGCAGTGCTATCGTTCCTATCATTACATTGATTTTCTGTACACATGCATTTGCAGCGAATTCACGGAATTCTCTGTATGGACAGAAAGTATTATCAGTTCCGAGTCGGTTTAATCGGAGTCTTACCAGCATGATCCTAATTCAAAACATAAATATAATCTTATATTAAACTTTAAACTGCCGCCGTCAATTAAAGGCAACCATGCAACATCCGTTTTCAATTAACACAGCAAAACCTCCAACACCGTCTCCCTTCAATAACAACTCTTCCCAAAAACCCAACCCAGTCCCACCCAAAAACCAATCCATATTCGAAGTCGCCAGAAACCTCAGTCCAACAAAACGAAAATGGTTAGGATTAGGTACCCCCCTCCATCATTTTCCCTCTAAATCAACTAAGTGAGTAATTATATCTCCATTATAATAAAAGGAATGTTTGTATTCGCATCAGCCGGTATCGCATTCACGAATTACTTTGAAACAAAATATCCTCCGCTACATAAACGAAGTCCAGAAGAATTAGAACGGTTAGGATACGATCCAGCTATTTCACGGTATTATCAAGAACAAGCAGCGAAACAGCGGGGAGAAAATTTTGTTGAAAGTGCGGCGCCGAAATCTAAAATTGATTTGATGTTTCAGTCGGATTCAGAGTTGAAGGATTTGTTGAAGAATTCTAAAGTTGATTTAGAGAGTTTGGATGATGAGGTGTTGGCTGGTGGTGCAGTGGTGAAGAGTGAAGAAGTGAAAAAGAATGTAGAGGGGAATGCACGGAATTGGCGTGGTTGGTTATTGGGAAAACCAAAATCTGAATAAAAAAAAAAGATGATGCATATTGAATTCTTTAATATTCTGGAATTTTTAAGCAGAGAAGTTTCCAACCCTCAAAAACCAAGAACGCACAATATCGATAAAATGAACGACGATTTCACATAACACTCACACTAATCGAAATTTATTAAGTAAGTATAGCAATATCCAAAAAAAATTAAACAAAAATTAAAATTTATGCTCATTTCATTAACTCCTATCTCGATAAAGCTCAATATAATCATCATATCGATCATTATCCCGATTAAAGTGCGTGAAATTATAAGGATACTCAATTTCAACTACATCTGATGGGGCTTGTGATTCCCTTTTGCTTGCTGAATCTTTAACGTGTACCGATGAATCACCATCATCCAACAAATCCGTATCTTCATCCTCACTGCTATTATTTCTCATTCGATCATACTTGAAACAGGAATAAATTAACAATTCCACACAAATGAGAAATAAAGAAAATCAAAAAACTCACGATAGCAAACGCCCAGAATATAATAAACAATAAAATCCAGAACACAACATAAACTCCATACAAAATCATCCACTTTGTCTCAATATACTCATAGAGCGCAACGCCAATTTCAGCTACAAATAGCAGCACGACCAGATATGGGACAAATTTTTGGATAAATCGTCCGACAACTCGTAATGGATGACAACTTCGTTTTTTTGTCGAAATTTTCCAATATTTGATGTTTATCAGCATGGCGAAGGGGATTAAGCAGACGAGGTATATTCCAACCGTCTATTTTGTTTGAAAAAAAGAGGTTTATAACTGTTATGGTGGAATTTTTTGTTTTACCTGATGAAGCGATCCCGAAAAGTGCGGCGACTCTGTAACAGCAGAAATCATTGCAAAAGCGGTAGCGGTTAATATAAGCGTCATTCCAGCCGTTAAATACACATATAGAGCAGCATTTTTGCCAAACCGTCGTTTGAATACTGAAATTAGCATACTATTGCACAAAAAAAAAATTAACACACAAAATCAATATCAAAAACATGCATTTTGTATATACCTTATCGGCGCAAAGAAACCCCAGGCGACAATCATCAACCACATATGTGCCAAAATAATATTATTCTTATCATACTTGAAACTCTTCGTCGACCCATTCACGCTTTCCGCGATACTTCCACTACTTTTCACACTCACACTCCCAGCACCGCTAATTTCACCACCAACACTACTACCAGGTGACGACGAAGGCGATGGCGAAAAGGAAGGTAACGGAGGCAAAGGCGAAAACGTCGCAACACCCGCAACACTACCATTCACGCCCGATCTCACATTCGGATCAAACAATTTCCCGTCGATCGGTTCAAAACCCGGCGCCGACAAATTCCCCAAATCTAATTTCACTTCAGGCGTGAAATTAAACTTTGCTCTGTACCCTTCAAAAAAATCATACGAGAAAACTCCCTTATTATTAGACAAATGCGCCGAAAATGACATGTCCATATAATCTATCCCATCATACGGACCGTACGCTCCACCCGCGAAAATAAACGTTTGGTTCGTGGATGTTTCGATTGGGTTGTCTTCGGATGAGTTCATGGCTTGGAGGGGACGGCGGAATGATACGTAGATATTGGTCCAGTTGTATTTGGGTTGGAGGAGCGATTCGAATTTTGCTTGCTCGCTTGGTGATAGAAGTCGGGAGTCTTGTGTTTTATCGAATACTGGTACGCTATGACTTACTCCGTGTCGATCGGATATCTGTTACAAATGTAATCGGTTAAAATCAATAAAAAAAATTGAATTTTGGACAGGCATATTACTGTTAGACCGTTTGTTGTGTTTTTCCAGACTACAGTGACATCGCTTCCTACCATAGAAGATCCAGGACCAAATGCCACCCATCTAAAAACATATCGACGCAGATTAATGTGTGGAGACGGTTTTCTAAATTGTCGCCACCACACACTTACCCTTCAAACACTGATTGAATATTAAATATCGCATATTGATTCGTCTTTTCTAACGCTGCTGAAATGCATATCTGAATAAACAATCAATGAGACGTCATCACACTATCAGTAAAGGAGTCGAGACCTTGTATGGAATTGGGCAATATGTTGAAACTGTTTCATTAATGCAAAAAGTTAGAACTAAGTAACCGAGATTAGAAGGAGACAATATGTACTGGCATTAATGTATAATGGTAAATGTAAGAATATGAGAATGAGTTTTAGTTTGAGCATTTGAAAAATTTTTTGGAAAAGGAACTGTTGTACAACGCTGAGCGCGGTTCCAAAGATTTAAACACTGGAAAATTTTCTTTTTTTCCTAGACGGTATCATGGTATATGGTGTTTATATTGGGGCCGCTGAGCGGGAGGCTGTGGTTGTAAGGCTATAATGTATCTTTTCGCATCTCCCCATTTTGCAACATGGAATCTAGATGGTCTCGGAGTGTGACAATTAAGTTTGATACTAAGCAAAGAATTCCCAAAATATCATAATTTTGTGTGAATAACGAGATCTTATTGCAAGAATAAAATAATACAAATGCATGAATGAACAAAAAAAAAAATTTCCAAAACTTCAAAATTTTTCGTGTCTTTGTTTTTTTTAATGTCTCTTATTTCTATGCTTTCGATAATAGTGCCTCGGAATTTTCTTCAGGGGTATATTCATCTTCACCATCACCGTTTTGTTCCTCATTCGGATCGTCTAGTAGTTCTTTTGTTTCTTCTCCCTTCTTTCGTAATCCCTAGAACGAAATGATACCCATTTAAATTATTCGTTCTTACGAGCAAATAAAATCAAACGTACCAATATTTCAAGTACTCCAAATGTCACAAACCAAAGTGCAACGTATGCCGAGAATATAATTATCCATTTCACATCTCCGATCGAGTATTCGTATATCGCGATTCCGTTTCCGATCACAAACAATACCAGTACGAAATGAAATATGTTCTTTTGAATGAATCGCAGAATCCTTAACACGACTGATTTTGATGCGTTTTTGATTCGTAGCGGCGGAAGCTTCGCGATAATTGCGATCGTGAGTATACAAACTAATATTAGGCCAATTTTCTAAGGAAAGAAATTAAACGATAAGAATAAATTGACTTTAATTTTCGATGAAATAATTTACCGCGTGAAGGGATCTTGAAAAATGTGGAGAGCTCGACACTACAACGATAAGAATAAACGACGTAAACGTAAGAAGAACCGCGAATCCTTCCGCAACAAGCTGCAGAATATTTGAGCTCCTTCCAATAACATTTCCGTAATGTGCGATGAATGATCTAGAAAATTCACTTCGTTATAAAACTTTTTAAAAAAAGGACAATCAAAGTACCCTAATATTCCAAAAACTCCCCAACCGACCAACATCAACCAACTATGCGCGGAAACAATCACATTATTCGTACTCGACACACTCTGCACACTAACATTCGTTTGCTTCCCGTTTGAATTCGTCAATGGCGGAGGCGGAGGAACCGAAATAGTACCCGCAAGACTCGCATCATACAACTTGCCATCAGATTTCTCCGTCCCCGGTACAGGCAACGTCCCCAGATCCAATTTACTCTCCAAACTCGGCGTCCGATAATTCGCAAAAAAATCAAAAATAAACACCCCCTTATCATTCGTCGCATGCGCCGAAAACGCACTATCCACAAAATCAATCGCTCCCATCGGTGCATACGATCCCAACGCGAAAATAAATGATTGTGCGGCGTTGGTTTGGATCGGTTTATCTTCGGAACTGTTTACGGCCCGGAGTGGGCGTCGAAACGTTACGGATAATTGCGACCAGGTGTATTTGGGGAGAAGTGGAGTGATTACTGATAATTGGTTGGGATACAGTATGCGCGTGTCTTGTGTTGCATCAAAACTTGGAACTTGGTGTCCTGTTCCAAGACGATCCGAAATCTATCAAATTCTTGTGTTAATTTTTTCTGAAAGGGTGTTCGGAATGGACACTTTACTGTATATCCGTTTGTCGAATTTTTCCAACTAACGACAATATCAGCATCACTCATCGATGTACCGACTCCAAACGCTACCCATCTTTATCAAATGAAGAAATTTTAGTTCCTTTATCTTCTGAACGCTGCAAAACTCAAAGACTAACCCAGGAAGCGCAGATTGAATATTAAAGATGACATACTGATCTGATCTTTCTAACGCAGCTGTGACGCAATACTACGAATCGAAATGAGTAATCATACTCAAATGAAACCAACGAAACTAAAACTCACTCTATTTGTAGCTGGGCAATAAGTAGAAACTGAAATTCAAACATAAGACAAAAACAGAATGACAAAAAGAAACAATTTAGCCCCGATCCGAATTCAGACATTTAACAATAAACTTACTTGCGTTAACTAGTAAAGGGAGACACAGAACAAAATGTAAACTCTTCAACATTCCATCCAAAAAAAAAAAAAAAGAGATGATGAAATTTTTGTGCAACATGCGTAATTTCTCATCCAAGAATCGACACACGTGCTCGTGGAATCAAGATCTATAATTGTTATACTGCAACGATAATCGAAGAAGATCCGGTGATACAAGTATATTGAAAGAAATATTACATTCTGACATGAAGTGTTCATCAATCTAGCAAGGATGATCCATTATTTCCAAACTGTCGGTTTGGTTGTAGCATATTGGGGTACGGTTGCCCTGGTTGATTCGGACCACTCGAGTACGTGTTCGGGGCTTGAGGATTCGGTTGATTGTAACCAGGCATCTGCATTCCATATCCCGTTGGAGCCGGTTGACCTGGGACATAAGGCTGCTGTTGCATTCCGTACGCGTTGTTTCTCGGCATGGAATAACTTGTTTGCGGGATTTGATATCCAACAGATGGTTGCTCGTATTGCTGCGAATACCTTTGATTTGGAATTGGAGTTTGTTGGATTGGTTGATATCCCGTAGGTTGTTGGTATTGAGATTGATATCCATACTGCTGCGGTGCTTGATTCTGCATTGGATTAGGTGGAGGATTGAACGGAGGTTGCTGCGGCTGTCCGTAATAGTTTTGTGATTGCGGTTGTTGATACGGCGCAATGTTTGGATTCGTGGGAATGTTTGGTGAATCGGTCGACTTTATCTTCGGTGGGATCGGTGGCTGGAGTACGTTTGGAGTTACTGGTTTAGGAGGAATCGAGGGTAAGACAGAATTATATCCTTCGACGTTTGGTCTCGGAGGAACGACACCGTAATTCGCTGGTGGATTCGCATACGGTTGTTGTTGTCCATATGGCATTTGCATTTGTCCACTGAACGACGGATTCACAGGTGGTTGCGGTCTATAGGGAATTTGCTGAGTGTAATTAGGGTTGGCGGGAACTTGGTGATATTGTGGTTCAGGTCCGCCAAATTGAGGATAAGAAGGTTGATAAGGAGATGGCATAGTTTGATTCAATGGCACTTCTGACGCTGGTGGGTGACTGATTTGTGGTTGATAAGGTGAACTGTAATCTTGAGGTGCGGATGGTTGCACTGTCTGTTGCGGATTAAACATGCTGCTTTGATACGGTGTCGGTTGGTTGCTAATAGGAACATTCTGCGGTTCTCCGACTAATCTCGTAGTTGTAACATTTTGTGAACTGACGCTCGAAAGTGCGGGAGAAACTGGCGATGCAGTATTCACGCTTAATCGTTGCAATTGTTCCCGTAGTACTCGTTGACCTCGCTCCATATTGTCATTCTCAATCTTCTTAATCAAAGCCGTTCGTTCGTCCGCTCGTTTTCGCGTAAATTCTTCGACTGTCTTCTTTATGCCTTCCACGATTTCACTCAAATCAGTGTAAAATTCAACACCTTTCTTCAACCCTTCTTTCGCATCTCTCCATTGCTCGAAAGATCGTTTCCAGTCTTTCTGGATCTTTGCCATCGTTTTTTCCTGAAGTTCGATCTTTTGGAAATTCTGAGAAGTTTCTTTGATCTTATTGAATTCGACCGTTAAATCGTTGATGGCTGTTGCATGTGACTGGAAGTTTAACGCCAGCTTGTTTTGCATCGGCTTGAACTTTGCCAATTCCGTCTGAAAGACTTGCGATTCCTTATTTTTGTTTAAAAGTAACAACGACGAGATATCATCTTGATGTGCCTAAATCAATCAATCCATCAGTATGAACACTGTGAAGAAAAAAAATAATTGAAAATAACATAATAACTTACCAAGGCCTTTAAAGATTGAACTGCTTCTGTCCGTTCCGTTTTCAGCACCCTCAACTTATTCAATAGATTATCAATCTTCTCCAATAGCATTTGATCTCCCAACACACTCAATCCTCCATCGGTTGTGTCCGAAGTATCATCCAGCAAATTAGTTTGAGCAACTACATCCGTCCGTTTCTTCGTGCTAAACATAACTTTCTCAATAAAAATAGATTCGACTTCGTTAATAGGTCGTTTCAAAATATCGATTTCGGCCGCAACCTCTCGTAGCTTCGACAGTAATATATGATCAGTCGCCAACGCTTTTTCAAACGATTCTCGGCTTTGCTTAATTTCCTGTCGAATTTGAGACGTTTGACTAGCGGACGTCTCCTGGGTCCATTGATCTCCATACCGAATCTAAAAGAAAAAGTTTACAATATAAATAATAAAAAATTAGGAATTAGTGTAATTCCAACGCACCCTTAAACCTTCGCATTCGTGCTGCTCCCTATCCAATTGCATTCCAATAGCATCAAGTGTTTCTCGAAGTTGCTGTTTCATCTTATCCAACATTCCCAACAGCTCATGTGTCGGAGTGGAAGTCCCATCACCGCTAACTTCCTCCTTGTTGACAATTTCGCACCACTGCTGTACACTCTTATCCATCGTAATTCCGCTGTTCAACCCCAGTGAACCCTTCGCCATGTTCTTCAACTTCGTAATAGTAGGAATTAAATTCAAAGACTCAAGCATTGCCTGAAGCTCGCCGTTCGCGTTATCTACAGCATCTTGCTCTTTTCGAATAATTTTCGCTTTCTCCTCAGAGTACAAACTCGACGATTCCGTAACGTTCATTGGTACCAACTTTGCAAATATATCCGGCCCAATAATTTTCGGAATATCAGCCTGTCCGTTTGTACACACTTCAGCAAAAGTCATCAACTTTACAACACTCTTCTTTTCAATTGGCGGTAACGTTTCGATACTAGGAACGTGGAGATTATATATGAGATCGTTATCTTTCACCGCTTGGTTCTTCTTCTCTGTCGCGGTTTGCAACAAAGATTTCGTCATTGCAGTTATTGCCGCCGCCGAACTAGATTTTTCTCCAGTTAAATTAGATGTTGCTAATATCGTAAAGGACGGATACGCAGTCGCAAATTGTTGTGCGAGTTTTTGAGCTTCTTTCGCGATCGTTTCTGCTTGAGTCATATGCGCAACACATTCTCCGTATTTGGTTTCCGTTTCCAGTTGTATTCCTCGATGAAGGTGAGACATTGCTGAAAAGTATCTGGCTTTGATCTGATGAACATATTAACTCATTAAAGAATTTCCGTAAAAAAATCACATTATTACCTTCACTAAATCAAGCCAGGCTTTCTCAAATTGACTCCTTATCGATTCATGTTGAAGTCCGTCAAGCGTTGTACTGTACGCATGAGCAGCGTGAGCCGCCAGCTTAGAAACCAGAGACCCAGTTTTCTTCTCCGCAATAAACTTCTCCAAAAAAGTTTCCTGCGCTTGAGCCAACATCAATTCGACCATCGTTTTAATCGATTCCTTCGAAAGATCCGTTGAAGGTGCGTGAAGAAAATTGTCATTGATATATGAAAACAATCCCGCTGCAGTTTGAAAGTAATTATACGCAAGTTTGAGACCTTCCGGTTCAAATCGGTTTTGCGAGGCGGCGATTGCTGAGCAGGTTGCTGCGATGTTGAATATAACACAGGCTTTCTCGTATGCTATTGAATGCTGCGAGACTGCATTGTTCGAGAACGCATCGTACCTGTTTAGATTGCAATAAAGTCAAAGATCTGTTTCAAAATTTTGGTCGGGTTTGTTAATTTCAACTTTACCACTGAAACTGTATTTTTATATTCTTTTCATCAATAGGGAATCTTAAATCCAATAACTCCAGCTGTCCGTAGTACCGATAAAGTATATTTCGTCCGGTAATATCTTTTCCCGCGCCTCTTATATCTTGTCGAAGTCTGTGCAAAGTTGCAATTTCACTCGAATATTTGTCTGGGTCGTCTTGGTATACACTTCGTATGTAAGAACGAAATGCTGGCCCGAATTCTACTTCGTCTGTTCGCTTGGTGGGAACCAAAAGCAAAGGAGGTTGATCGAAAGCTGACATTTATTCCGCTATTGTGACAAAAAATGTGGGATGTTATCTGGTAATATCTCCAACTCTTCGCGTTGAAAAACTTTAATATACAACAAAGAATTAAAAGGTTTAGGTTCGAAAATCGACTGTTATGAATTACGCTTGGTGGCTTTGAAATCCTCGACTCCACCAGAAACTTGGCGATAACCGCAGTTTGTGTTAGGTATGTTTATTACTAAAAATCACATATAAAACGGATCCTCAAGATGAATGGCACGCTCTATTCTAAAGAAAATGCACGCGGTGTAGCCGTGCTGTACAAAGTGTATTTCTCATAGTCTCATATTTAAAACATTATAATATATGCAAAATAATAAATATCATGATCCAGGTAATGTATAAACTGGTTCCCAAATTCCCATCTTCCCTGCCGTATGAGGATGCTGCCGTATCCAGTCTTTGCGAACGCAAACAATGTCCACTTGAGCCAGCAAAACAACAGAGTGAATAAACGACGTTGCATCCTTTCTTCGCAAAACTTTACTGTCGTCCCACGTCCCACCTACCCGACCATTCACCCGCACTTCGTATCCCAGGTCGTCTAACAATTCCAGAAAATCTATCGCTTCTTGTATACCACTCAGTTCCGGCCCAACTTCAACAGCGAGATAAGGAATCTTTGCCGCTTTTAGAAATTTGATACCGCCTCGAAATGCGTTCAATTCGAATCCCTATATATTAATAACTACGTGAACACTCACGGGTGAGAACAAAGAAAACCTACTTCCACATCAATTTTCAAGATCCCAATTTGTTCATGATTAGGGTTGTGGGTAGAAAACCTATCGCCTAATAAATCGTCCAGTCTATCCACAGAAATTCTTGCACGCTCAAAATATCCCCGTTGTATTTCGGGAAACTTCCCTTCCTGTTTGCACAAAACATTTCCATTACCTATTGCAATCGTAAAAAACTAGTAAGTTCATATAAAAAAAATTCTAAATTATAAGCATACCAAAATTGTGATCTGGAGAGATGATTTTGCAATCTTGTCGTTTGTCTCCCAGCCCTTTGGAATACACCTCCATTTTCATTGTACTATTTAGACAAAGCGACCACCGAATCAGCATCTATACGCAACAGACTTATTATTTATTAACTTATTTCGATAGATAAGCGAAAATACCAAATTTTGTGGCATTGGTTCGAATGCGACCACTGGATACCCTGCACCTGCCATCGCGAGCGCATGCCATCCAACATTAGCACCTAAACCAACAACATTTATAAACTCTGTAATCATAATTCTCATGATTATCTTCTAACCTACATCCATGAAAACAGCCTTTTTGCCAGTAAATTTTGAAACCTCTTCCATTTTCACAAACATCGCATTCGTTAAGAGCGCCTCCCAATAACCATGCGTATAAATAAAGTCGGATACAATATCGCCCGATTCATGTAGCACCATATCAAACCCTGCATTAACATGTTGCAAACTCGAAATTCGTTTAATTCGCGGTTTAGTGGATTTCCGTAAGGCAGGTAAGAGTTTGCAAAAGAATGACTGCTCGCGGTAAGTATCGGCGATGTAATCTGCGACAGTGCTTGCAGTTTCGACATTTTCGTATCCGGTTTCAAAGGTTGAAATTTTGTGGGTTGACGGTGAGAAATTTATTGTCCATCTGTCCAATTCGGGGGCGAGAATAGAACCGGTATTATTGGATTTAAGTGTAAAGTAAAATAGCAACGTAAGGAGAAGAGCAGCGATTCTTAGAAGCGTTGGGTGCCGAATTCCCAGAAATTTCATTAACACCTGATTCCTGTTGCACAAGCATTCCATTTAGGCGATATGCGACATATTTTAAGTACGGTTCAATATAAACGAAAATCAATCTGATAAATCTGTACAATGTGCAACGAGTTTCCCAAGAAGACTCAAACAACTGGATCTATAACTCGTTCCAAACATGTTATAATGATTCTGGCAAATCAAACGGAGAAGATATACAGATTAGGCTTAAAACAAACGAACAAACCAAGTAGTGGTAGAGTTGATACAAGTCCATTCGCATTTCAAAACCGGGTTGCTTTGGAAAAGTTTTGTGATATTCGTCAAAACACTCTGAAAATACCCACTTAAACTTAACTCCTTCCTGTCATTACTAATTTTACCTTCAGAGTAACCTCCAAACATCTTCATCATCGCAATATCTGTTTCATGGTGACCAAAATAACACGCGGGATCAAAAATCACAAATTCGGTTTTATCTGTATCAAATCCATGATTCCCTGACCTTCCTCCGCGGTAAATTAAGCTTTACTGTTGAAAAAATCTGCCCAATACTACAATACGTACCATAAATCTCCATGCAAAATACGTGGTTTTAAATCAAGTCCTTCGCCAAAAAACTTTTCGATATTATCACAAAGAATCGCTCCCAATCGTTCTAATTCCTTATCATTCGGATTCCTTTTTAATACAAACGCAATCATCGGTTTCATTCTCCGTTCACGATAAAAAATACCCCAATCCTCTTCCCAAGTGTTTTCTTGAGGTGTCCATCCTATCGTGTTGTTGATTTCAAACCCATACTTTCCGTTGGGAGATACGTATTGATGCATTTTTGCAATCTTTGCTCCTAGTTCTCTTTGCCCTTGATGGCTACGGATTCTTCCCATGTGCAATCGTTCCATCACGATATAGGCGCCTCCAAAAGGAAGCGATCCGACAAGTAAAGACTTCGGTGCGAAGCCAGGAACTGCTTGTTGAATAACTTCGAGACCGCACTTTTCTGCTTTGAACATGTCCAACGCAGAAGCGCTTTTGTTCATCTAATGCAAGTAGTCGAAAAAAGTTCACACCAATTCATAAGGAAGCTGCACTATACAAACTTTGACAAAGAATGACCCTTCATTTGTCTCAAATATGTATGCGTCATTGATATCCCCACCTAGTGACAATAGCTTTGAGTTCGGTCACAATCACTCGAAAACTCCAATATTTGAAGCATAGCAATACCAGATGCATGTGAATACTTCGTCACAGACACGCAAAGGCTATTCTTAATGATCTCCGCTGATACAAATTCTAGTTCTTTATTCATAAGTTGTCAATTCGTTGCCAATTTCAAAATTGTTTCCCAATTTTCAGAGATTATGAATTACGCATTACCATCAGCACCAGACGCATCAGATGATGAAGAAGAATATGACGACGTTCCAGAATTCGTGGGGTAAAATTTAGCGATCTATAAAAAGCGTTAAATTCAATTGCCTTGACTAAAAATTTACAAATTCTTCTCGCAGGAAGGCTATGAGAGAAGCAGCGAAGGGAATTGGTGAAGGGTTCTCAGCAAACGAGTTTCAAAGTTCTATTTGGGAAGTAGATGAAGACGCGATGCGAGAATTGCGTGATGAATTCGGGTATGATGAGTTTGGTGAAGTTGGTGATGGAGAACGCAAAAAGAGAAAGAAGACAGTAAAAATCCATATAGACTCAGTTTAAATTACAAAATAAATGTATGTATAGGGCTCTGTGAGACGTGATATGTCAGCTGAAGTTCGAGAGATTTACGGGAAAGCAAACACGGCGTACATTATGAAGGATTACGCTTCTGCAATGGAATATTTACACCAAGTTATTCGAAAAGCTCCAGCTCTTTCAGTAGTTTGGATGCTTCTTGCAACAATACAAGACGAAATGGGAAACAGCACTCAAGCGTTTCAATCTTTATTTGTAGCTGCTCATATCGATCGCAAGAATAATGATTTATGGAAGAAACTCGCGTTGATTTCAATGTATTGTAGCTGTTTATAATCTTTTGTCTTTTTTTCGTTGACTTTTTTGTTCATCAGGAAACTTGGTCAAAAACGGCAGATGCTATACTGTATGGAAAAAGCCCATAAATCGGATAGAAAAAATCCTCACATTTTATGGGAAATCGCAACCATCTATCATCAGCACAACATGTACCAAAAGGTATTCAAAGATTCGCTTTTATTCCTAACACCATTAACGGTCCTGAACACTAGGCAATTGTTTGCTACGAGCGAATACTTAAACTCATACCTCATTACGTTCCTGCGATCCGAGAGATGGCGAAAATCTTCGTGCTGCTAAACAACTACGACGAAATCATACCATACTTTGAAAACGCTTTGGATGCAGACCTGAATGAACCTCTGGAGGAACCGCTTCAACGATTAGGGTATTTAGAAAAAGAAGTTGATGAGGATGAAGAAATCATTGATGAATCGGATGGTGTGCCTCGAAGAATCGGGTGGGAGGAATTGAATATGCTGTGTGAGCTCTATTTGGATACCGGAAAGAAAGAGAAAGTTGTCCAGTATATTCATTTGGTCGCTCCGTGGTTGATGAGGGGTCAAAAATTACAACCATACGCTGGCAATATTGATCCATGTTATGGAGATGACAGCGAATTTGGAAAAGGGGACGATCTTCCGATAGAATTGAGAGTGAAACTCGGAATTGCGAGGTTACGATTGGGAATGAAACAGCTGGCTGATATTCAATTCGACCTTTTGTTTGAGAGACCGATTGAAGAAGAATTTGACTTGAATTTGGATATTGCCGACGCTTTGATAGATTGCAAGTTTTATGAAGATGCTCTTTCAATTTTCGATAAGTTAAGTCGAATCAATGAGGTAAAGTGGATTGACAAATATTTTTCAATAATCTAAATGATTGCTTTTATCTAATTCAAGACCGATATTCCGTCGGTGTGGACAAAACGTGCTTTTTGTTACCAACAGCTGTCTGACTGGGAAGCTGCAGCTCAATTATACGAAAGAGGTAGAGTGGTGTCCAAATTATGCAAATGCTTAGATTTACGTTACTTCCTTAAAAAATTTGACAGTCCTACAAGATCAATCCGATGACAATGTCAGATTGTCGCTAGCACAAGTGTATCGAGAATTGGGTGAACTTGACAGAGCATACCAGCTTGCCGAACAAGGTGTGTATTAAAACAGAAACGAACAATAAGTGCTAATTGATTTCAAACAGTCGGGTACTCTACCATGCAGGCAGATCCGAATGATTTGATATTAAGGCATCAACCTGGAGCAATTATCGAACCATTCGAATTGGAAGAGGAAGGAGAAGCACCGAAATCTGCACCAACGAAAAGACAACAACGAAGATTCGACGAGGCAGTTAAGAAAGCCGAAGAAGCTCAAAGGAAAAAGGAGAACATTGCCGCATTTGAAAAGTCGAAAATTATTTTCCAGAAGAATCCGGAGATGGAGGATAAACTTGCAAGGGTACACCCAAAATAGAAGAATGATATTTGAAAATTTTATTTTAATTTCTTTGCTGGCTGGTTTTAGATGGAGTATATCAGAACTGTTCGACCTGTTATTGCACGATTTCAAAATGCAAGAATTTTCTATCCGGTATTATTACGCAATCTTTTAATTTTCATAGTTACTGAACCGGTTATTTGTAGGAAAAAGTGAGTTTTAATAGAATTTTTCTAGCTTTGAGGATCTTTAAGACTTATCTTAGGTCAAACCATTTACGGGATACGGCCCAAAACGAAACGCAAAAGAAAGTGACAAACGTAACAAAGAATTATCTGAACCAGCCGTAATTTCAATACTGAATTTTTTATTAAAGCAGCGGAACCAGCAGAAGTACCCGATAACTTTCAAGGTATTTCCTTCGAACAGTGGTACGAGCTATTCATCGATGTAAGTCAAATATATTTTCTCTTCAGATAAGAGTTCCATTTTTTTCTCAAACAGTTTGCGAAAGTGTTGTGTTTCGATAATCAAGAGTCTGAAGCTCAGACAGTACTAAAATCTGCATTGGAAGCAAACATATTTTACAGCAATATGCAAAAGTCCACGGCATTGAGAATGCACATGATAGGTCTGTAACTCATGTTGAATTTCTTACGTCATAAGTTGATATATCAAATTAATTAACAGCTGCCGCGATACAATGTGAGAATTTCGATGGAATAACAGACATCTTGAGATTGATGAGCTCCAGAGAACCTTGCAATGAGATTTATAGACTATACAATGCGGTTTTTGGCGGGTAAATTATGGCTATTGTTAATTTATCTCGTTTTACGATTAAAATTTTTTTCCATAGTCTCAACGCGGAATCTATAATGTCGTATGCCTCCAGTACAAACGTAAAATACTTCAAACGGATGACTCAAATCAGTGAAACGGGAGTTCGATCAAAATCAACTCAAAAAGCAACTTCTTCATCAGCAGCAACATCAACCAATGCATATCCGATTCCAGTGGAAAGTAATGTGCTATATACAACTATGGGTGGAATCTGGGGCGCTGGAAGAGGCTACATATCTGCAATGAGTAATGCTCCAACTCATTGGTCGATCAGCATTTACTAAATCACCTACTTTCTGTAGATTCATACTTAAAAGCGTACCGTCATTCACCAGATGAACCTCTAATAAACTTGGCTATTGGGATTTCATTTTTACATCGCGCGATGCAGAGAAAAACGGAAAATCGACATTTGCAGATCTTGCAAGGTTTCACGTTTTTATTCCGATATCGAGAGTTGCGATTGTACAGTTTCGAATCATCGTATAACATTGCGAGGGCTTTCCATCAAATTGGTAAACCACTGTTGTCGAAATTTTAATTTTTTTTTAATCTTAATGTGTTTTCTTTACAGGTTTGGCTCATTTGGCAATTCCTTATTATGAAGAGGTTTTGGGGTTGAATGTGACTGAAGGGCGACGGAAAATGGTGCGTCTAAAATTAGTTTTAGATATTTTTCATTCAAACTAAAACAATTATTTACAGGCGGAGCGTGGTTTACCTGAAGAAACGGAATCACTGGCAAAAGAGGCAGCATACAATTTATCGTTGCTCTACATGTCAGTTGGCAGCGGATTATTTGCAGAGAAAGTTCTGAGAGACTTTTGCACTATTTAAAAAAAATACAACACAAGAATTATTTATGCTAATTTAACTGTCATTACCGCTAAAAACCAACACAAAACAGCTCTTAATCGCAAAAATACATTATATTTAGAACAATATCTGTCCATATTTTGTTTTATTTAACTCTCCAAACTTTAGCAGTATTGTCCATTCCAGCTGAAATAAGCGTATCATCTACACACCTCAACGCTCGAAGTCCACGCGTGTGCCCCACCAAATTTCGAACAGAACTTGTCGTTCTATTGTAAATCTTCACCTCTTTAGCTCCCGTCGCTACACCTATCCGTGTTAAATCCATATGAATGTCATTTACTGAATGATCGAATCGTATCACATCGCCAACATCGCCAGTTCGAATATCCCAAATCTTTCGAAAACAAATTTAAAACATTTGTAAAGAGATTAAGCACATTGGATGTTTACCTTGACCGTTTTATCTAAACTGCCTGTAGCAATCGCTAAACTGTCAAATTTCAAAGCGGTAATCGCTTGATAATGCCCATTCGTAGATTTAAACTGTCGATGACACTTTCCTGATCTTAAATCCCATAATCGAATAACTCCGTCGGCATAACCAGCAGCTAAAGCGTGTTGCCAAAACTGCAGTGCGCCAATCTGTCCCCCATTATCCACCTTGAAGCTCGGTGAAGACACAGGTGCTGGTTTATTTACTACGGGTTGCATCGTTGCCGTACTAATAACATCTGCGTCCGCTTTAGTATTTTCAACCTCCGAAGCACTGCTCTTTTCGACAATCTCCAAATCGCTTCCATCACTGTCCGTTCCTTCTTTTGACTCGGTCGATGGTACCTTTCCCTCAAATTCTTGAACGACATTTTGAGAAGATAACGCTTCAGCTGCAGCAGCGTTTTCCGTAATCGCACTCATTCCCAAAGCAAACGAAACCGGGTCTCTGTACTCTCCAAGCAAAAACATATCAATTTTATCCTCGGTGTCTTTCCACTGATCAGCCTTCAGCAGTGCAATTTGCTGTCCTGTGACCATATCCCATTGTCGTATCGTTTTATCAACTGACCCAGAAATCAGCCATCGTTCGTCAAATTGCAGTGAACTGATTCCTCCAGTATGACCTTTGAATACGCGAACGCAAACGTTATCAGAATCTTCTTCGTCGACCGTCGCGTCAAATATACAGTATGGGATGGATGGTGCCATGTCATTAGATATCGTAGGAAGTGGAGGAAGTCTAGAAACATCCCATTGTCGTATTGTGTTATCGTTAGACCCTGATAAGACCATGTTCCGATGTATTTGAATAGTTTTGATCCAGCCTAATTAAACCAGATCACCAATTAGTCAAAATAAGAGAAAAATTTAAAAATTTCACCAGTGTGTCCGACTAGCTGTGCGTGGCATCGATGGCTGCTTAAATCCCAAATTCGAACACTTTTATCAGCTGAACCCGTTGCCAGTGTGCCATACGGGATGTCAAAATCCAAGCATTCAATGCTGTCTTCATGTCCTGATAGCGTCTATGGATATATGATCAGGAATATTTCTCAAAACAAACACGAAACTCATACCCGAATACATGTATCTGGGGGAATTTCAGGAGTGTTAGTGAAGTCCAAGATTGCTGTATCGGCTGAGAGGAGATGAGTAAAAAAAAAAATAAAAAATCTTTGAAAGTTTTAACTCGATTTTACCTTTAATAGATCGGATTCTCTTTTCCGCGGAGATTGTCTCTTCACTTATTGACGCCAGTCGCGCCTCCAGATCCTTTACTGTAGAAAGAAATTAATCAAAAAATTTTCTTCATCAAAAAGTCTTAAATGGATCATTACAAACGGCATCCATGCTTTCCTCTCTTTCATTCACGTCCTTCAGTTTCGTTGTTAAATCAGCTTTACGGGCAGTTAGTTTTTTAAGTAATTCCTCGAGTTGGTTTAATTCGTTAACAATTGTTTTCTGTATTTTTTAGAAAAATATCAAGTTTTTCATGGAACAACAATCAACAATTCTCATACTTTGGTATCTTCCAACTCCTCTTTCCCTTCCAAAAGAGCATCTCGTTGATTTAATAATTCAGAAAATAATCGTGCAATATTCGTAATAGAAACCGCTTGCGTGCGTGCTGTATCAGGCAATGGTCGATATTTCTCTTGTGCAAATTGAATATCCGAAGCTTCAGCTGCTGCCGCGGCCGCTGCAGCTGTTCGTAACACAACAGTTCCGTCGCTTTCTTCCGTTTCTGATTTTTTATACTCGATTGATCGTCGACTATTGAAATTTCGTAATCCGAGCGTCGGAGAGCTGCGACTGTTTTTTTGTTGAAATCCGCCTCGTTGATAGAAATTCAGCAGAGGATTGAGAAGGGATGTTTTCATTAGCGATCGGGTTTGCTCGGTTTGTTGTTGAATGTTTCGTTTTAGTGACAGATTTGGATATACGGCTCGGAATCCTTGATAAAATGTAATAGTAGAATCGGTCGGAAATTCTTCGACTGGTCCTGAATCTTCCACTAACGTAACTTGTGATGATGAAGAGGAAATCGAGTTTTCGGGTAATGATTTTGATTTTTCGATGTTGGGGGCTTCGGTCGTCTTGGGTTTTACGGGAATTTGCTCCTTTGGTACACCCAAATCCTCCAAATAATCCGCGTATCGTGAAAGAGTAGTTGTTTGTTCAGAAACACCTTCATCCTCCTCATCCCAACCTCCTGAACCCAAACCGTCGATTGCTGAAGTCGAAGTCTGAAAATATGAGTTTGACAACGCCGAAACGGCGTCTTCTAATCCAGGGACAACCAGAGGTTCCTCCTTCAATTCGTCTTTTGGGTCTAACCAGGCACCGAAACTTTGCAACTCTTTTGGGAGTTCGATTTTAGTGTTTCTTCGGCTCGACGAAACTCGCGAAGGTGGACGATATTCGACAGGTTCGATTTCGGGAGGGGGTATCTCTGCAATTTGAGGAGCTTGCGAAGCTTGTTCATTTAGTGTTCTTTCGGTTGTTAAATTTGGTTGAGCGTTTTCAGAGGGAGATTTGAGAAATGAGCCAAAATCAGTAGTTATATTGTTTGTAAAGCTGGGTAACTTGAATGATTGAAGGGACTTCCATGTCGTGGTCGCTGCTGATGCTAAATTTGTAGGGGAAATTGGTGGAGAGGTGAAGAAATCATTTGGAGGCGGCGGAGGTGGTAAGATTTCTATTGGCGATACAGTTTCTTCTTCGAAGTTGTTTTCTGATATATCATATTCCTCTTCAATTTCGGGTTCAATTCTTATAACTGTTATGTAGCAACACAAAATCATTAAATTTCACTTTGATTATTTGGAATATACGGAGGATACTCACATGACTCTCTCATGCTCCATTGCTTATCCGCCTCAACATCCCTCCATTCTTTTTCTGGGTCCGGAAGTGAATAGTCCATCACCAAAAACCACGTTCGTTGTGAAATAAGAATATCTCGTTTTAAAACTAAGAAAGAAACTCGAATTTAGTAATGATTTACAGATCATGGAGAGTACTGAAACAAAATTACGGGAATGTTCGACAAATTGAATTCTCTTGAAACCTACGAGTCCACCCGAGAAATAAACGGATATCGACAAACAATGATAGCAAATGCAAATAAATTACAAGTGATATCAAATGCGCGGATAAAAATGCAAGTGTTTTTGGTGAATTCGCAAAAAAGAAAAAAGTTCCAAAAGGAGCTTTGGTTACACTCGTAACACGCGAATTCTCCCTGCAAACGCTTGGGCTGATTTCGGATCAGCTTTATATCGTTTATGAATCAAATTGTGTTTATAATATATCTGTTTATACATTGTATTATGATCTGGAAATGTCTCTTCCGAAAAGTTTCTTTTTCATCCAATCCATCGCAAGAAGAGTTCGTGTTCGCAGTGAAACTTGTTCACTGAGATAAGCTCCTCGCCAAAGCAGCGTGACCCCTATAATTTGAGAATTTGAATGATGGGACAAATCGCTGATGTGTATTACTTACACCATCCACCTTGTCCGTAATTCCCAAAATCGTAAACAGCGTTCTCCCCTCCAATATAACTAAACGATCCCAGATGGAAGTAGTCAAACGGTGGCATAGAGTCTTCGATAGATTTCCAAGAAAAAGTGTTTGCGACATCTGAGAGCTTGTTCAGTTTATTTGCCAGATACTTTCCTTGTTGTGAGGCCACCTGCAAAAAAAAAGTGATTAGTGACAAATTTTCAGAGATAATCAGAGAATTGAGACTTGAGCTGTCGCTGGAAGTGAAGTAAGCTTAGAATTAATGTTTTTGAACAGCTTTTCAAGTTCCACCATATCCAAAGTTGACTACGAGCAAAAATTGACATTCACAAAAGAAAGAAGAGATTACTAAAACGTACTGAACCATCCTCATCGTAATCTTCAAACATTTTCTCCAGTTTCTTTAAGTGGACACGGGTTTGAGGGTGTTTCTCCATAATTTCTCTGCAGATTTTCTCAAAATCTTCATACAAAATCTCTTTTACGCCTGCCTTTTTAAACCTTTTCAGAATAAATTAGAATAATCACGAACTATAATGAAGGATTCCACAAAACCTTTCAATGACCAGGTTCACAAGCTTTGGGTTTTCAATCGTCGCTGCATCACCGAGCGCATAGATATCCTCAGCTCCTTTCACCTTCAAACGCGCATCTGTGATGAGGGCTTTGGTGTTTTGTTGCTGTGATAACCTGGCAATGATACGCTTTGTAGTATCTCGTGCTTCGATTCCCGTACTACCAAATAATTGATAACTTTTCAAACAAGCATTCGAAATGTAGTTTACCTCCAAACGCAAAGACCAAAATCCAATTCCACGGTATCATTTTCACCGGGCTTCACGTTTTTCTTCTTGAATATAATTTTGTTCGGTTCGACTTTTGTTACTCTGGCTTGTGTGATCAAATCTATTCCACCTCGTCGAAATTTATGCTCTGCAAACTGACTTATCGTTTCCGCAAATGCATTCAATATGTGCTCGGATGACTGAATAATGTGAACTTTTGCGTACGGCACCAAATGATGGAAATGTTTCGAAACGTCCTGTGTCGCATGTTATTTAAAGGGTTTTAATTTTTGAATCTACAGATACCTACCTCGTGTATAAAATCATGCAATGCAGCAGCGAATTCAACCCCCGTCGGTCCACCACCGGCAACGACAAAGCTCAGTAATTTTGTCTTTTCTTCTTCGGTGGTCAAAGGCAGCGCTGCACGCTCAAACAAGTTCATCAACTGGTATCGAATTTGTCGTGCATCATTAATAGTTTTCAGAAAGTTGGTGTTTTCCTTTACTCCGGGTACGCCGAAAGTTGCATTTTGAGCACCAATCGAGATCACTGCGTAACAAAATATCAGATTAAACAAAGCGATCCTAAGCGGAAGATCACATACCTAATTTATCATAAGGAACGAGAAACTGGCTTCCGTCATTCGTCTTAACATGAACTAATTTGAGATCAGGTAACACATCTGAATGGAAAATATGAATATCAGATTTTGACTTAAAAAGCAATACAAGCAGTAATGTACCGTAAGCTTCCCCTTCCCAAAACGTAGCTCTAGACTTGAGACAGATTTTACGAGCACTTTCCTGCAAGCTTCTACTCTCAACTGTCCCAGTGGTCGCCTGATGAAGATCATGAAACTTAAAAGGAAGATTGCAACTGAAAAAATTAAACCTCAGGCAGTAACGGCGTGAATAAGAAATAATTCGTTTTCGAAATCACGACGGTGCTGTATTGTCCGGGATTTAATTCCTTCACAAGAATGTTAAAATTTATACAAACTGCGAGTCTTTTGAATAAACCTTGAGTATACTAGTTGCTCCCCACCCTTGAAATAGAGAAATTCTTAGCTTTAACTTCCAAAATATGCATATTATCGTATACCAGTTCCAAGAATTATCAACCTTGGCCTTGTGCTGTCTCCCGGGTCCTGACCAGGGAAATTTCGAACTATAGGTACATCTACTCCGTCAATTTTCAATGAAGATTCTTCACCAGTTAGAGTAGGGCCATTAAAGGTTTTATCTTCCGCTAAAATAAGATTCGAAGGAGTGTATGAACGATACGCTAGGAAAGCGCAAGTGAAGGACACGCCAGCGACAGCGATACGGGGGAAATTCACCAATCTTCGGGGGACAATTTTAACTTTTGCGAATAAACTTCGAAACATTTTTTCTGAATTTAACAGAATTTAACAACTTTCTACACTGAACACAACCCAGTCGTCAATTCCACTTGCCCAGCACCTAGCAACGAAAATGACTTATCATGAAGATTTTGCAATAATGTATTTTTCAATTCATAATCATTATAAAAAAGATCCAGTTAAAATCCAATGCTTCAATGATTGTATTCTTTTTCTTGAAAGATCAGGGTCGGTTATCGTGAATGCTAATCAAAAATCGACTTAATTCTGCACTATTGATAAAATTATTTCAATGTCAATTTGCGATGACTGATTGCGTCAAACCGCGAGATATTTTTTACCAATCAAATCCGAAACTGAAAAATTCTACCAAAGTTGAAACTTACAATATAACCTGATCTTTACCATAATTCGCTTTCAAATGAAGGACGCTGACAAATCAAAGAAAGCTTTTCCACCAATTACGATATGGTCAAGAAACTTTCTGTCGCTGTAGGTGATCTCTCACACTCTACTTAAATCAGACTCATTGTCCGATATTTCTTTTAGATGGTTTTATGGGTGGGTTTTCAGACTATGTACCAGAGCATATCGTGTCGCACGCTCAGAAATAACGTTTCAAACAATTACGTCATATTTCGTTTTCCGACTTCAACCGAAAGAATCAGCTCGATTGAATGGAAACAACTTGGAAGCGGAATGGAAAGAGTTATTTAAAAAATCAAAGTAACCCACACACACAAATACGTTCTTAGGTTACCTCATTTAAACTTTCACTGATATAGGAAACCGTCGATTTTAAGAGCGTTGTATAATGTTTATGGATGGAGATATTTAATAATTGGGATTTATAAGATTTTTTGGGCGGTTTGCACTTGGCTCTGTGCATATTACTTTCTCAAGTTGATTCTTTTGTTTCTACAAAACAAAGAGAGTTTTGCGGTGGGTCATTTGTTGGCAATGGCATTATTTTTATCGGCTTTTGGATCTTCCATAGCAATTCATCAGCTGTATGGGGAATGCAACTTACTTGCCACTAGAGTATGTTTTTTGAAGTCTATTTTCAGCCGAATTTTTAATTTCTTCAACAGATCCGTTCCGCCCTAATGGTTTTGATTTTCCGAAAATCAATGACTCTCTCCAGAGTTCGAGGAGGTGCCGGTGAAATAATTAACGTAAAAACTCCCCTCGATATTAAATCCATTAACTCCAACTTACAAAAATACCACTTTACAACTAGATTATCTCGACAGATATTACACGAATAAACGAAGCAATAATAAACTTTCATTTCTTTTGGTCGGCATTTTTCGAAGCGGCAGCAATTATCCTCATGGCCTGGAACGAAGTTCGAATTTCCGCGCTCCCCGCACTCGGATTCATTATTCTTCTCTTCCCCGTTCAGATATATTTGGGGCGATTGACTTCAATCACAAATCGAGATCAAACCGCTGTGACGACGCAAAGAGTGCATGTTATGTCGGAGATATTAACGGCAATAAAGTTGGTGAAGTTTTATGCCTGGGAAAAACCGTTTGAAGAAAAGATTAATGAAATAAGACATCGTGAAATGAGTTTGATTTATCGTGGAATGGTTATCAAAGCGATTAACGTGAGTTTTAATCATCCATTCTCTATTATTTTTTTTAAAATAATAATATTGCCAAAATTGATTGTTTGGTCAGTTTATGGTAGTATTTACAATTCCGGTATGGATCGCATTATGTTCGCTTGGAATGTACGTTGCAATCGGAAACAAACTCACAGCGGCAACTTCATTCACAGTGTTATCAGTTTACAACACATTACGATACCCATTCTTTATGCTTCCGTTATCAGTTAAGAGTTTGGCGGGTGCATTGACGGCTTTCGGCAGACTCAACCGATTTTTAACAAGCGATGAAGTTGAGGAATTACATATTCTTCCAGCACCTTCGAATAACCTAGCGTTTGAATTGGTAAAAGTGTTGAAGAAGAAAATATTTACTTTATAGATAACCCATTTTAAATATTTTCAAAAGAATCATTGCGATTTTCGTTGGGATGGAACTGAAGTTGAAGGACCAACACTATCGGATATCACCTTTTCTGCAAAAAGAGGACAAAAGATTGGAATTATTGGAGACGTTGGGTCTGGAAAATCTTCCTTGATAGCCGCATTGTTGGGTCAAATTCGTCAGGTCGGTGGTGAAAAGTTAAAGATTTACGGAACAACATCATACGTTCCGCAACAAGCTTGGCTTTTGAATGAGGTACATTAGCAAAATAAATGTTTATTGAGATTTAAATTAGATTTTCTTTAAAGACATTAAGGGACAACATTCTCTTTGGATTGCCGATGGATCAAGAACGTTACAAAGAATGCATTCGCGTTGCTTCGTTGCAACGTGACCTCACATTGCTGGTTGCCGGTGATCAAACTGAAATCGCAGAAAGAGTAATATTATTTCAAATTACTCTATAAACTTGCTAAATGTATCCATAGGGTGCTAATTTATCAGGAGGACAACGACAAAGAGCGTCACTCGCGCGAGCAATCTATCATGATTGTGACATCGTTTTACTAGGTATCTATGAGTCTTTTAGATATTCAATCATCTTGATTTAAAATTTCTTTCGGAAAGATGATCCACTCTCTGCCGTTGACCAACATGTTGGTCGACACATCTTTGAAGAATGTTTCTTGAAATTTTTAAAAAACAAAACCGTTGTTATCGCATTGCACCAACTGCAGGTTTACTTCATTTTCATTTCTTCTAAAATAACATAAATTGATAATCTTTTTGTTCATTTAGTATTTATCACAATTGGACTACATCATCATGCTCCGACAAGGGAAAATATTCATGCAGGGAACATTCACAGAACTAATGGAACATCAAGAATTTGCGCAGCTAATAAATAACCACGTTGCTTCCGGCGAACAAGAAGAAGGAGACGATGACCAACAAGAATTCGATGATGGACTAGAATTCATCGTCCAAGTAGACCAACCCAAAAATGACTCGATACAAGCAGTCGACAACTCAAAAACCGCACTACTCACCGACTCTAGTACATTCGCCGAAAAACCACCCATAATCAAAACCACAGATTCTCTCAAAAAATCAGATTCGGTTCGAAACTCAGTCCGAAATGTTATTGATATGTTTGCGGAAAATAATCAAAGTAATAGTGATGATATGAACGGACATCGGCCAAGTTGTCGGCTGGAGTTGACTGGCAATAATCAAATGACGGTTCGTTCGCGGAAAGCTATTTCGGTCGTTGACGTACAAGCAATGATAGATAGAGCACATTCAACCGGGTTTAGCGGCACGGATGAACATAATCTCGCTGCGTTGATTGCTCGGAATGAGTTATCTGTTTATTCTGAGAAAGAGTTTAGAGTTTCGGTTACGGCTGCAGCTGCAGATTTGGATCATGCGAAAACACAGGAAACAATTCGCCGACGTTCTTTGTACGCTAAGGCAACTGAAGCTGAGTTGAAGCAGATTGAGGAAGCGAATGAAGACGATGAGATGAAGAAGCGGGGCAAATTGGTTCGTCAGGATGAGAGTGCCAACGCTAAGAGCGCCGCAGATGACTACAAAGCTTACGGGCAGGCTAAACAAGGATTAGTTATTACTTTGTTGATATGTATATTTTTCTCTGTTGTTCATGGAATTCGAATCGGTTCAGGTACTTTTCGTTTTTTAAATGTCTTTTGAGCTGTACTTGAGTGTTTATCAAATCCAGATTATTGGTTAAGATTATGGGTTCCACGAGTAGGAGGATACTCGGATAGTGTATATATTGGCGTGTATGCCGGATTCACATTGGCTTTTGGAATTGGAGTACTAGTTCGAGGATTGTTGTTTGCCAAAATTTCTACACAGAAAAGCACTCTACTGCACGAAAACTTGTTTTATGCGGTTCTCAGAGCTCCAATGGTAAATCTCGATTTTTATTATTTTATCAGAAACTTAATTGTATTATTCTTTCAGAGCTTTTTCGACTCCACTCCACTTGGACGAATCCTGTCAGCATTCTCAAAGCATCACCTACACGTTGACGATACAATGCCCGATGCGATAATGCAAATGTTGCAGTATTTCCCACTAGGCGCGGCTGCTCTCATTCTTTCAGCCGTTTTAATTCCATGGAATTGGGGGCCAGCGATCGGAACGGTTGTTTTAGCGGGATTATTGATTTTATACTCCAACCCGGCTGTCGAAGTTACCAAAGCGTTGGAAGCAATTTCGAAACCACCGGTGTTTGCTCACGTCACCACAAGTTTGGAGGGACTTTTTTCGATTCGAGCTTATCATGCTCAACAACGATTTGATAAGATCAACATTGAACTTGTTGACAGAAATCATGAGGCATGGTTGGCAATGGCCTGTGGTAACTTGATTGTATATTTTTTTGTGAAAAAGAATTTATTTTGTTTCCCCCCAGCGAAATCGTTCCAAGCGCTGTATTTGGATATATTATCCTCCATATTCGTATATTTCACTTCAATGTTGGTCGTAATCGCACGGGATGTTCCACAGATGGATTCTACTGCTGGGCTGGCATTAAGTAACGCATTACAAATGCTAGTTTTCGTTCAATGGTAAAGTTTTCTGAGAACTGCCTTGTATTCTGTAAAATACAATTAAACTTGATTTACTCGCTAGGACCGTTCGGTTTTACTCAGATATGCAAGCGCAGATGTCGTCCGTGTCTCAACTCGTGTATTATTCAAAGGTTGAATCAGAAGCACCAATGGAAATACCCGATCGCAAACCACCAGCCGATTGGCCGCAACGAGGAGTAATAGAATTCAAGAATGTCTTTCTACGGTATCATAGATTAGGAGTCGATGTATTAAAAGATGTCACCTTCACAATTCATCCACGCGAAAAGATTGGAATTGTTGGTCGAACAGGTTCTGGGAAGAGTACGTTGTTGGTGAGTTTATTAAGAATTGTTGAAGTTGCGGAAGGAAAAATTCTTATCGATGGAGTTGATGTGAGCACAATTGGTAATTAAACAAATTTCAATTAGATTATAACATCAATGTGATTAATACTTTGATAAAAAAAAGGACTTCGAGATTTACGAACTCAAATTGCAATCATTCCTCAAGAGCCGGTTTTGTTTGTTGGTACAGTGCGATCAAATCTGGATCCTTTCCACAAATCAAACGATGATGAGATTTGGAGAGCGTTGGATGCAGTTAATTTGGGTGAAGTCATTCGAGCTATGCCTGGAAAATTGGATTCCGCCGTCATTGAAAATGGAAGCAACTTTTCAGTTGGACAGCGACAATGCTTTTGCATTGCGAGGGCAATTTTAGCGAAAACAAAAGTCTTGGTGTTGGATGAAGGTAAATCATACCACCTTTAAAAGTATTCAAATGTTACATTACCAACCTGAAACAGCAACGGCTGCAATCGACATGGCAACGGATTTACTAATTCAAAATGCAATCAAAGAAAACTTTGCCGAATTGACAGTGTTAACTATTGGTATCTCTACTTCAATTACGATATTCTTACATTTAATTGTTCTTCGACAGCCCACAGATTGAATACGATTATCGAGAGTGACAGAGTATTAGTTATGGATGCGGGTAAAGTTTTAGAATTTGATGATCCGAGCGTGTTATTGGAAAATCCGGAAGGATCATTCAGAAATTTAGTGGATCAAACTGGAGAAGCAACAGCAAAGAAATTGAAAGAAGTTGCGGATTCAGGAAGAGAAGAGCGACAAAAGAGAAGAGAGAATCATTAACACATTTAATCTATTTATAAAACGATATCAATACATATTTAATAACATGAAATCATTTCATGTTATCGATCATAGCCTGGGGGCTGTGTTTAGGCTGTACAATGACTAAAAAGCGTTCTGGACGATACTTGAGAACTTTACGAGAAAAAGACGACGAATTTTCCTCCGAATCGGACTTTTTAGCGTCGAACTCATCTTCCAATGAGGATGAGGATGAAATTAGCATTAGTGGTGATGATTCTGGAGAAGATGCAATTGAGGAAAATTTAAACCCGGCAAAACTCAAGTCCGGTAAGGTTTTTGTCTTTTATTATTACTCAATATTTTAATGCTGCATATCCAAGATGCAAAGATGACTGTTTTGTCGAAGCCGAAAGTTGACATTACCAATTTGCATCAATCCATCGACTTAAAACAAACGTCAGAGTCTGAAAACATCGATAATGTTTCAGGCAACTCTTCAGTTAGTGTGAATAACAATAAGGGTATCCGAGGTCGAGGTGCTGCTGCCAATTCGAAGATTTTGTATTCTGATTCGATGAGTGGAAAGTTCATCTCCACAAATATTAATACTGAAAATCTTGGGCAGAAACCAAAATTGCAAGATAAAGAACCTGAAGAAGCAATCGACCCTGATTCCCAAGAAGACGAGAATGGGAAGAAGAAATCAACAAAGAAACGAACTCGACGTCGACATGGGAAACCCAAAGCGAAAAATGAAGTCGATACCATACAATCCGTTCCCAGAGTAAAGCCCGCGAAAGATCCTGAATTTATTCGCGAAAGGACTGCCGCGAGACAATTATTCAATCCAAGAAGCGATGGGGTGCCGACTCGCGCGGCCAATAAAAGCCCTACTGATCAGAAACAAAGTGAGTTTCATTTTTAAATAATTTTACTCTAATTCACACTAGCTTTAAGTACCTCTCGATGAACCACCCGCATCCGGCGTTCCGAATAAGCCAAGCCCTCAAGAACTGCAACAAGTAAAGTTGAGATATGCCGAATTTTGTCAAATCGAGGATGAATTGTCGAAATTAAAACGATCTAGCGATCCGGTAAAGTTTAAGCAGGAATTGAAACATCGAAAAAGGTATTTCTTTCCTCTAGAATCTCAAGTATTATTTTATATCACCTCCTAGGTTAGCCCTTCTTGGATTGGAAATACTTGAAAAATTCCCGATTGCGACTACCAAGTACGATCTGGAGACACGCATTTGGCGCGGTTCTTGCTATGCAGTAATTGAGTTTTTGCGATCTACGCATAGTGATACAACCATCGTAGATATTGCGGTCCAATACTTAGACGAAATCGAAAAAGAGGTCTTTAATCCTTTACTCGGTTTACTTCGTGGTCGTAAAGGGGCTCGCATTATTGGTTATACAGGGGACATCTCACGTTACAAAGCTAACTTTGTCGATAAAGCATCAGCAAAATTGGAATTGTCTAAAGCCGAAAGAAAGTATGCGAAGGCGTCATTTCTCGTCCCAAGTGCCGGTAAATCCCAAACCTTTTCCGCTTATCAGAATGGCATATTAAACTGTTGAAGGTCTTTATCAGAATCAACTTGCGCTTATTGCTTCTCTTCAGTCCCGAGCGTTGTTCGCGGTGTATTATTACTTGAGAGCGTTGAACGTTAGAGATTCGTTTGCTTCGGCCAAAGAGTCGCTTTTATTACTTCTTAACAAACAAGCTTCTGCTAAAAGCCCAACCTCGAAATCACCAACCGACTATGTTGCAAAAGTGGCCGCAGCGGAGAGCTTACTTTTGAAACTTGTGGGAATGCTGTATTCGAAAATCAGGTAAAGTTATGGTTTATTCCTTATTATTTGTCCTGCGTATTTTGATTTTAATAAAACTTTAGTGTGGAGATGTTTGAAGAGGTTCACGGTTCGTTTTTGAAAAGTTTTAACGGTTTAATCAATGAGCCAAAGTCGAAAGCGGGATCTGATAAGCCGTCGCGCCAATCTCTGCTTTTGATTGATGCTTCGCAGGAAGGATCCGTACGTTGGTGGCTCGTCATAGCCGTAATGTTGGTAATCGTTGCCTCGAACTACCAGCAAGTTGATACACATTTAGCAGAATCCCCCTTGGGTAAGAAATCCATTCAGCTGATACTGGGGTTGATGGAATCGATTCTGTCCAGCCAAAAATCACGACTTCATGCTGATGAAGATACATCAACCGACAATTTTGTGCTAGATGCCGGGTTTGTGTTCATTGAAGTCGCTTTCCTCTGGATGGTTTCGCACTTTAGGGATGGAGTGAACGTCGAAGAGTTCAGGGTTTGTGTTTGTAGGCTATTTTCGTATCTAAGTTCTTTAATCTTATCCACAGAATTATGCGAAAATCTGGTCCGACTTTGCAATTATTACAAACTACTTGGTTTCTCGAGGATTTGATACATTCCATCCGGACGTCGACACATTGTTGAGAGAAACACTTTCACCCATCGATTGGTTAGTTGATTTATGGCCAAATTTTCGAATTTAACATTTATTTATTTAAACTTCAGGATTTTGCGAGGAATATTCCCTTTCAAAGACACTCATACTCGTCACATTTTCGACAAAGCGATCGAAGGAGATGATGAGATTTTGGAAGAAACACAATTTGAAGTTCTTTCATCTGGTTTGTTGTTAAATGTTGGAGTCCCCTTGCAGTTTTCTTTGGATCTCGCGAAACCCTCGTCAAGTGCGTGGATTCGATTGACTGTTCCAAGAAAAGAAGTCTGGCGTGCTCGCGCTCTTCGAATAGTGTCACTGGCAAAGATGATCAGCGAGGTAGTTACATTCTTTCAATCAACAAAACTTTTATTAAGAGTTATTTACAGGTGTTCCCGTTTTTCACGTTCCAAGAGAATCTCCCCCACTTTGCTTACAATGCAAAAGCTACCGAAATTGATATGAATGATATTGAAAACGAACGACAAGACCAACCAGTGGAACTCGACGAGGATGGAATACAAGTGATCGATTTCAATGAATTTGCGAATAATGGTTTGGAAGTTAATGTGAATGATGATCGAAAAGGAGGAGACGATTGGTTTAGAGAATTGGAAGAGGAAGAGGAAAATGGCGAATTCGATAATCTTAAGGTTATTTGACTTTCAAATTTTGCAGCTTTTTCACTCAAATTTGCTTGTTTTAGCTGAAAAAGGAAACCTTGTTCAAACTTTTCAAAGACGGCAACCAACCTGCTGTGGAACAAACCAAACTGGAGATCGCACCTGGTTTGGAAGGAACGGCGCTTGTATTTGATACAAACTGCTTTATGTCGGATTACGAACTCGTTTCGAAGATTGTGGCGTCGGAAAAATATTTGGTTATCGTTCCATTAGTTGGCAAGTACATTATTTATTAACATGGATTTGATTAGCTCACATTATGTTAATAGTTATAACGGAGCTTGATGGGCTTTCTCAAGGCGACTCCGCCAGGGCGAAAGTTGCAGCAAGCGCAATTACGTATCTTGAATCAATATTCAAACCTCCGCTCAATGGTGGAGAAACAGTTATCAATCGGAAATGGATAAAGCTTCAGACTGGAAAAGGAACGAACTTGACCAGATTGACCATTAGAACGGAAGTATTCGGTTCTAATGCGACAAACGACGTTGCGGCAAACATTGACGAAGTGGTCTTGCAAGTTGCAAAGAATCAGCAAAATAGATCGACATTGAATGTTACTGAAAAGTATTCACCGGTAGTGTTGATAACGGATGATGGAAACTTGAGATTAAGAGCGAACGCCCTTAAAGTGGATTCGATTGATTTTTCCAGCCTCAAAAAGATTATTGGTGTCGGAAAAGGAAAGAAAAGAAACAATGCACGAATGGATAAGAAATGAATACGTTTAAGGGGACTCGATCGTTGTTCAGTTGGCCTGTGGAGATTGGTGAACACATTGGGAAGGAATCCAGATTTTGAGTGATAGAATTTAGTTGAAGACATGTGTGAGATGTGTTTTCCTTCAAATTCGACAACAATTATTCTTTTCTTTCGATTTTTTTCCCTTTTCAATCCCTTTCATTGATTTTAATATTTTTAAAGCTCATTAATTATGAAATATTCATTTCAATAAAATTTAAAATCAGTGAACTATCTCTGAATAAAACTTCATGCCCCCAGCGGTATTAACATCGAGTTTTTCCAATTTTATTGCCTTTCCTTTCACACTGACTTTGTTCATCTTCTCCGTCAGCATTAATTCCGATCTAATTATTTCCTTCGCCGTTCTATTTAAAATCTCTTCCGTTTTTGTTTTGAAATGCAGCGAATCTGCTTTTATCGTATAAAAGTCATCGTCGAAATTGAAATCATCCTCTTCGACAAAGGATTCCTCCAATTCAATTTCTAATCCGTCATCGTACAGAAAATTCCAGTCGACTTCAATGCTTTCGCAAATTAATCGTATATTTTCTTCTTCTAAAGAGTCAACCATTTCTTCCGTGGCAATAAGTTCCTTACGAAACTTTTCCACTTTTTTCTTCAATTCGGTATTACTTTCAAATAATGCTCTGGTTTCAGGTGTGATCTTGTCAACTTCCCTCTATTATATTTTACCGCAAAAACGCAAAAAGAGATTTATATTATTTTCGAAAAGGAAATGAAGACACAAATAACTTTATACCATACTTTGCAAGCGACATTTTCCAAATCAATTATAAAATGGTCGACTCGTTTGTCTGTAGCGTTAATCGCCGCCTGGTGTTTATTCAGCAATTTTGCGATATAAGCTTGGTTTTCTTCAGTTTTTTTCAGTAAGAGGTCTCGCATTGCTTTGTTTTCTTGTTCCATTTGCTCAATAAAACTAGTAGACTTTGTATACTTGCATGAATTTAAAAAGCAAAGTGAAGAAATGGATACTCATACCTGTAAAATCGTTATTTCTTCAATTTTCTGTCCGATTTTCAAAAGTTCATTCTCCAACTTGTGAATATAATCAAAGCATTCTGTATTTTTTTTGGAATAAGTTATCATCTTTTAAGCAATTGTGTATAAGAAAATAAACCTTCGATTTCCAGATATTGTCGTCTCAGTTTCAAATCTCCTTTTTCCTCAATATCCAAATTAGTGCCTTCAACATTAATCATTCTCAATATTTTTAATTGCAGACTTTCTTCCGAACTCAAAAGCTCTTTCACATAGCGATTTTGCTCTTCTTGTAATTTTTGTAATCTTTTTCTACGAGATTTTGTACGAGCTCGCCTATGATCAAATTTTAATTTTTTGCCGACGTATTTTGAGCACTTACAACTCAATAAATTGATTTTGATAGAAACTCAAAGCTTGCGTTCTAGATTCAACCCTAAAATTATAAATTTAAATCTTTTTAAAAGATTTTGGGTTGGAAATTGATTTACAGCAAAAATGTCATGAACGCAGATGCTTCTTCAGCAGTGAGACTTTTTCCTTTTATCTTTATGGAGTGTTTCGTTTTTCTTCGCTTTCCTCCACCTTTTTTACCCCCTTTTCCTTTTCCTTTTTTCCCTTTTTTAACCATTTATGCTGATTGGTAAAATTATGACGGACAAGTTGTTCCGAGTTGGACCGAAAGATCTTCCAAACAACATTGTTGGATACAAACAAGGTAAACAGTAAAGTAATTCTACTATAACTGGATAAAAACAAGGTAAACAGTAAAGTAATTCTACTATTACAATAGAAAACAATGTGATATAAAAAAAATATTTAATGATCATATGGTTCCCATCTAAAAATTGGTTTCCTCGCCCACTTAAACAAACTTGGTCCCAACCGATCATTCGGAATCTTCGCTTTCATCTTATATTTCGAAGACCGATGAATTGGTTCCTTCCCTTTCCCCTTCACATTCTCACTCAAATTCGGACCCGCATACGATTCAACAGATTCATTGATCGACAAGTCAGAAAATTCAAACAAACTCGAATAATCTGTCGGTGTCCCGGGTATACTCTCTTCGTATTGCGGGGTATCGCTGGTATTTTCTGGAATTTTATAATTCATTTTGAAATTAAGTTCGCTCGCTTTATTCTTCCAACTGTTTCGTACGTCGCCCGGAAATCCGCTACTCGTTGGTGAGGAATCCCCTGTTTCTCTTACAAAGTAAGGTTTTCGTCGATTTTGTTTTTGATTTTGGATTCGCTGTCGTTGTTGTTTCAACTTTATCTCAAACTCGTCTAATTCTTTTCCACAATATGGATCAAGGTTGTACTGTTTCTGCTTTAAATCGTTTACATCCTCCGTCACAATCCCTTCCGCGCCGGTCAATCTAGTACCGCCATCTCCTTCACAACTACATTCGCACAACGCGTTACGGTGGATTGTCGCAAATAGACATTCGCCGCAAGAACACTGTTCGTTTAATTTGATCACAGATAGAATATCTTCCATCAATTCTTTGTTTACCGCGTTTTCTTCCAACCTTTCTCGATATTCCTCGAAGATTTCCATCATCCGTTGCGAAGCAGAAAAATTCTGCTCAACCTCTCTGTTCGCCCGCCCTTTTGCCTTTGCTATCCCGCTCTTCTTCTTAAAACTGTCCACAGTCGCCCGAGAGCTATCCATCATTTTTCGATAAACTGATTTCTCTGGTGTGGATCGTAACGGTAAATGCTCCAATATGCGTATTAACCGAACGGTATTTATGATAAACCGGGCAACATTGTACGAAAACTGTTCGCCTGCAACAGTAACAACCTTCGCCTTATAATCGCAATTTCCAAACCCTAACGATCGCATTCGCACCAGCTTCCTCCAATCTTCCGACAATAGAATCTCCTTGTTCAACAAATTTGCCCAGCGACTTCGAACTCTCTTTATTACCAACCCACGATGTGTCTCGCACAGATGAGGACCTTTTATTTCAAACGATCCAACAGGAGTTTTGGGTGTGTTGATCGTAGGTGAATCGTTTGATTCAAGCGACATAAGAATCCCGTTCGCAATAGTTTTCTCAATCGTCGCGACGTTTTCTTGGATTCCATGAAATACAATCTGATTCATTCTTTTCACCGAATCCGCCATCCACGCCCGCGTCGCGACAATAAGACAATGAGACGAAAAACATTTCATTCCGAAAATCTTCGCAAGGTCAGTTTCTGGTAACGGGTAGGTCACCGTTGGGTCGATGGCTGTGATGCATACCACGGAAGACGAAGTTGCATTCCTTGTCGATACTTCCCGTGTTTCTATCGGCGAAACGCTACGCTCTACGCACATAAAATGGTTTCGCAATTGTGTTGCATGATTCATTACATTGTTTGGCATTCTCAAAATGTCCAAGAAACACGCTTTTGTAAATGGATGGTCCGGGCCGTACTCGCGTAAAATGCTTTTGTAAATTCGAGAGGTAGACTGTACATCAGCGGATAGAAATGTTCGCGTAAAAGCAGTTTCCCAAAAAGTAAACTGAGGTTTGCCTCGAACCAGCGCTTGATTAAGATACAGATTGAACGCATCGCTATTAGGAGACGGAGATAATTTTGAATTGCTAGAGTTGTAATATACTTTTCGCCCGTGTGAAGTAAGAAGTGCCGTTCCAATTATTTCGTCATTGAATCCAAACTCCCTTCGCAGATTTTCGAGTATTTGCTCAAAATACAGTGTTTTGTCAGGCAATGGAGAAAAAACGTTTCGAATTGCAAGAATCCCAATCTTCTCCAAGTGCTCTCGCGGGAGAACATGTTTCAGTATCCCGATGACATTGGGTGAAGCCACTCTCGACAACAATTTACAAGCAACCTCCAAGCTCACAGGGATGTTTGCCACGCACAACAATCGATACAATTCCACGGGGTTGCTAGCTCTCCATTCATACTGACGAATAAAGGGTAATAACGCCTAATTCAAATAATGAACTTTTGAATAATTCACTTCAAAAAAAAATTATTCTTACTTGTTCTTCAACGAGATTTAAGTCCAACCCCATCCTAGCAGACAACATTCTCGCCGCTTCCCAATCTATTTGAGCTACCAGGGCAGCAGTATCATACTTGATCTGCTTTTCAGAATGCATTGGGAAAAATTGCAGGTCAAACACCACCCTTCGAAGGTCTCTTCTAATAGCATTAAGAGATTCTGTTATCTCCATCCATCGCCGAACGTTCCGTTGACGCGTTTCAACCACTGGCGAAATGTTTGCCATCGGAAGAAGAAGCACTTTTCGAAGTAAGTCTGGAATCGTACGAAGGTCAAAGTTATCATCGAAATCTTCGGCTATAAACTCGAAATGATTTGAGAAAACCATTGCACGTAATTGGTTTAACTGAGATCGTGCGCTTTCAACAAGCCCGTTGAAAATCTGTAAATACAAATATTTTAAATCTGTAACTAGAAAAGCAGCGGTAAACTTACTTCTCGATCATCATCATCTTCAGTTGTTGGTAAAATCATATCGAGTGCTTTGAATCCCCAAACTCTTCGAGCATGCGAGAAAGCAACATGGACCATCGAAAGAAATCGAGTGAGAAATGGTCCGTCTTCACACGAATCGCATTCAAATATATGATCATCATTTGATTGCTTCCTACGCCTGGAAGACGGACCGCTTTCGATCACAAGTTGATTGGTAGCTCTTCCAAACGGTCCCAGTTGAGAAAGTCGCCTCATAACATCACGGTTGATTTTATCAACTTCAATCTTATTCGCGCTTTTTCGTGGTTTTATCAAAAGACTGGATTGCAATATCTGATTGAATTTCGAGCTGTTTGACTTTGTATCGGGACATCGAGTCGTGTGAAGTGCAAATCTCCATCTACCAATTTCATAGAGTTTTCTCAACAGAATACGCGGCAAAATCGCACCATGCGCTAATAAGAATTTAACAATTTCTCCCGAGAGTTGCGTTTTTCGTTCGTGTAAGCTCATTTTATAGGCATATGGGAATTTAGGTGGTGAGGTTCGGATAGTTGTTTCCTGCCAATTACGTTTCTCCGAATCGTACATCCAGTGTTGTTCACATAACCTAACTCTCTCCTCATCACTCAAAACTCCAGTAAAGTCATCATAGTCCAACAAATTATCCAAACTTCCAACACCTCCGGATTTCACAGCTTTCGGTTTCTGGCAAAATGAGGCGATAAAATTATCATGTTCACCATCCTGATTCTGAAAGAAATTCAACGGATGGTCGTCCTGTAAAACAAGTCGCTCCGTATCTAAAATTGATACCGTCGAGTCCAGAAAGTTGTTAACTTTGTTATTATTGTTATGAGCAATTCCGAAATCCCAGAAGGCACGGACTAGTGCAAATTGCATTCCGCCGTAGTAGCGACCCAGGCGGATGGCTTTTACTTCGGGGTCATTGCAAACTGAATGTAATGTTCGACAGGTTCCCGATAAAGCACGTAAGTGGTCGACGACGAAATTGGAGACGATATAGCACCAGATTTCGAACGGAAGTTGGGGAGAAATGTTGGTCATTATATTCGCAGGTAAAAATGAACGGATAAAAAAACCAGATCCGGATCCAAGGCTGAGCACAGTCAATTCAAAACCAAAAAAAAAACAGAAACCGATCTGAAATTTATAAAATGTCTGTTATTAAATGTCGCGCTGCTGTTGCTTGGGAAGCTGGGAAACCTTTGTGTATTTATGTTTGAAATTGTGGTGGATCTCTGGCTCATTGTGATTTTTTTGGGCAGCAATTGAAGAAATAACAGTCGACCCACCAAAGGTCTTTTCTGCATTAAATCAGTTCGGGTTTTTTAATCTGAATCTTCAAATTTTAGGCAGGAGAAGTTCGTATCAAGGTCATTGCAAGTGGTGTATGTCACACTGACGCTTACACGTTGAGTGGTGCCGATTCGGAAGGAGTTTTCCCAGTAATCTTTGGACATGAAGGAGGAGGAATCGTTGAATCTGTTGGAGAAGGTAAAGGAAGAGTTTTTCTGGAATCTTATTACGAAATGGTGGTTGATTTGATGCCAATTTCTCGCAGGAGTCACCTCCGTCGTTCCTGGCGATCACGTCGTACCGCTTTACATTCCAGAAGTAAGCTCTCGCTTGCCATAACAAACACATGATTGTATCATTCTAATATTCAACCTCACAACAGTGCCGAAACTGCAAATTTTGCAAATCTGGGAAAACGAATCTTTGTTCAGTTATCAGAGTAACTCAGGGACAGGGATTAATGCCTGACGGTACAAGTAGATTTACCTGCAAAGGCCAAAAGATATTTCATTACATGGGTACATCGACTTTCAGTGAGTACACTGTAGTAGCGGAAATCTCCGTTGCAAAGATCCAACCAGAAGCGCGTTTGGACAGGTTTTATCGTTGACTATTTGAAAGAGTTATATAGGCGTTCTAAATGTGCTTAATAGATGCTGTCTACTCGGTTGTGGAGTTTCGACTGGATACGGAGCAGCTGTTAACACTGCCAAAGTAGAGAAAGGATCGATTGTCGCTGTGTTTGGTTTAGGTGGAGTAGGACTCTCTGTGATTCAAGGCGCAAAAGCATGTGGAGCGTCCAGAATTATTGGTGTCGACATGAATCCTTCAAAGTTTGATTTAGGTATCGATTCATTTAATCTAAACATGTGTTTTGAATTTACCGGGTTTTTTATTAGCAAAGAAACTTGGAGCGACCGAGTTTTTAAACCCAAAGGACTCGGATCGACCTATTCAGCAAGTAATTGTTGATATGACGGATGGTGGAGTTGATTATTCTTTTGAATGTATTGGAAACGTGAATGTAATGAGAGCAGCGTTGGAATGTTGTCATAAAGGATGGGGTCAATCTATCATTATTGGGTATGTGCAAAATTAAATCTCCGAAATTTTATATTGATGTTGTATTGTTTAGAGTTGCTGCCGCAGGACAAGAAATTGCAACCAGACCGTTCCAACTTGTCACTGGTATGTATTAATTATTATTCTTTGTAAACTGATAGATGATAAAATACTGCGAATAGGTCGCGCCTGGAAAGGCTCTGCGTTTGGCGGAGTAAAAGGACGAACTCAACTTCCTGATTACGTTCAAAAGTACATGAGCGGTGAACTTGACATCGACAGCTGTAAGTACCAATGCATATTGACTTGTTTTAATATTTACTGGTTTTTGAACAGTTGTCACGCATAATTACAAATTGGAGGAAATTAACAAGGCGTTTGATGTGATGCATGCTGGAGAGAGCATACGATCGGTTATCCATTTTTGAGATTATTGATATTGTATTCATACTGTAACAACGACTGATAAATATACTTTTTTTGGGGGTTATTTTGAAAAAAGATGTAATGTTGGTATCATGTACCGTGGAGAAGAATGTTAGGATTCGGATATTGTGCAAGATGATTTAAAAGATATGGTCGTATTGAAAGGGAATGCTGTGCAAATATAATTCTGAAAATCTTTATGGGACTTTGTTCTTCACAAAAATCATAGTAGGCGGAGCCCTGAGACATTATTGTGTCGTTATTCTTTCTCCGAAAGTTGCGAGATTCTCTCACAATCTACTTCAATATCACCGCGCGATTCATTAACAGTGCAGAGCAGAGTTGTCAAAATTTTATTAGGAGACAATTTAAAATGGTCGAGTTCAGATTCATTGACCCGCTAATCGACAAGTCTTTATACGAAAAAGAGCTATCTTTGCGTTATGAGATATTAAGAAAACCACTGGGCATGGAAAAAGGGAGCGAAATATATAAATTCGAAAGTGATGTCTTGCACTTTGTCGCAGTTGAATCGGATGGCGGCTCAGCCGAAATCATTGGATGCGTTTTATTCCATCCAGAGACAGAAACTTCCGGTAGAATATTACAAATGGTAAAATAATTTCGCGATATGATGTCAGAGTATGACAAAGATAACCGATCCTTTAGGCAGTGGCAGGAAGGGCGCAAGGACAGGGAATCGGGCGCAATTTGGTGGAACGATTAATAGAAAATTTGATTCGGAAGGGATATAAAAATTTCTCATTGCATGCGCGATCTCATGCGATTGGATTTTATGAGAAACTGGGATTTGCGGTGCACGGAGATTCCTTTGAGGAAGTCGGGATCACACACCGACATATGTATAAAAGCAATTCATAAAAACATGAAACACGCGATCGATTCCTAATGGTAGATTCGGGTGAAACATGTCGATGGCAAAGCCATTCAAACGCCCAGTGAAAAAAGATGACACAGAAATTCTTGTCCTGGTTTACCGGGCTTTCGTTTCCGCAAATGCAGAATTCGTCGTCGATTCCGTTTCTTGCGCCGTCGCCTGAGAGTTTGTCTGCCCTCGCGTTTAATTTGATCCCCGAGCTGGAGTTGTGCGAGTGGTTTGCAATTGTTGGCCCTCCTACTCTTTACTTCTCCTATAGCTCGCTGTATTATTGTCTGTCCCGTTTGCGGCTTACCCGAATAGAACTACATCGATTACCTACTAACCAACCCGGCAGGCGGCCCAATAAAGTAACTATCGGAAAAGTTATTAAAGCTTGTGCAATTACTCTAACATTGCAAATGATTACCGCTACTGTATTAACATACTACACAAGACCCAAAAATTTAAGTGAAATGAGGATGGAGCAACCTCATATAGTAATCCTCAAGTTATTTGCCGCATTTTTCATGCTCGATACTTATGAGGTATTGTGACCAGCATTCCTTTTTTAATTTTTGAAAATTAACCGGTATATTTCTAAATAGTATTGGGTGCACCGTTATTTCCACGAGAATAAGTATTTGTACCGCAAGTTCCACAGTGTACATCATGAACTGACGGCTCCATTTGCTTTCGGAGCCCTCTATAATCACCCGCTCGAGAGTTTTCTTATGGATATCGTCGGCAGCGGATTAACGTCGGTGATTCTGGATATGCACCCATGGACCGCTTCGATATTTTACTGTATAAGCACGCTAAAAACGGTAGACGATCATTGTGGGTACCTGTTTCCATGGCATCCTCTGCATATCTTGTTCCCGAATAACGCAAAGTTTCATGATATTCATCATTGGGGAAGAGGTGTGAGATATAATTATAGTCAGGTATAATCGTGTCGTTATACGTTAATTGTGATTTTGGCGAATTGCTCTTCTGAATTTCTTTTTTAAGCCGTTTTTCACATGGTGGGATCATTGGATGGGAACGGAGTTTGAAGGAGCGATGAAGCGTAAAGCGCTTAAGGGAAAACTTCCGACAAGTGACGAAAACGAAGATGATTCGGAACATGAAGCTGATGTTCAATCATTATTAAACAGTCTGGAAATATCAAAAGACGCATTAGACAAAAGCAGCATCAGCACGGAGATCATAGAAAACTCAAACGATTCATCAATTCGCAAGCGCAAATAAAGAATTTCATATCTGTCTTTTTTATTTCAAACAAATTTTGTTTTTTCAGTTAAAAGTAGTGTGTCGTTTTTGTATTTCAAAATTTTTTATACGTTTTCGTGCTTTATCTATTAGTTTTGTGATGATTTCTTTTTTTTTTTGCTGATCTATTTGAAATTGAATTACTAAATATACATTTTTTAAAGATTTTCGAATAATCGTTGTGTTTATTAGCTTTGCGTGTGGTTCATTAGGAATTTTGAACGTCATTTATATTGATTTGATAGAACAGTAACCGAAAACAATGAAAAACATGCCAAGAAGCTTAAGCTGCAAAAAGCCACAAATAAATTCTATTCTTTTTTTTTTTTTTAAAAATTCCGCCTGTGATGATGATTTCATAATGTTTGTTGGCGGAGTTTCATTAACGATGCTTTCAGACCTCGGTATCTGAAAATCCTCACTTGCATCTGTAAATTGATCGTTTGCGGCAATTAGTTCTTGTTTAACTTCAATTTGTTCCAGTTGTTTAGTTTCCGGGACTAAGCTATGCTGATCAGTCGCATCATCCCTCAAAAGATTGCTTTTCGACCCAGAAATCACACTTGCAGTTGGCTCTTGGTATCTCGCAGAAATCGGTCTAGATTGAACTGAATGCGGAGGATCCGTAATGGATTGTGACTTTAAACCCATCCCGGAATTATCAAAATTTCTCGCCAATGAACTTCGTCGTGAATCTGAAATGTCGTCGTTTGCAATACCCTTCAATTTTGCTGATTCTGGTCGGGAAGCAAAATTGTGTCCATATCGATCCGACTCTTGTATGCGAGATTCTCCACCCGAGTTTGGGTGGATAGAGGTCGAGAATGGAGGATATGAGGATTGCGGGTTAAACGTGGTACCTCCGATTGCGTTTAGTATATTTTGAGTAAATGAGGACTCTTTTTTGAGCGAATAGAGATTTGACGGTTCGGTTGCCCTCATACTGATAAATCCGTCCTTTTTGGGGAGTTAGTTTTATTGGATTGTATGAGTTTGTAATTATTACTTACTTCGGTTTTATACATTATTCCTTGGATTGAATTTAACAATGGCAAAATTGCTCTATCTATTTGAATCTAATGAAACGAATTGGGATGATTTCTATCTTACTTCATGTTTCACTTGTTAATTATTACCTTCTCCAATCGCTCCCTTACAACTATTTCTATTTCTCGTAGTTTACTAAAATAAAAGTTTCGTTCTTTTTCAAGTGACTCTGCAACAATAATCAATTCGTCTGAACTCTTTTTCAAAGCCGCATTCTCTGATGTTAATTTGTAAATTTGATCTCGCATACTCTCCCTTAAGAAAGTGTAAATAAAAAAAATATTCAATTCTCTATATATTTTACAAAATTACCATTGCATCTTGGTTATCGTGATTTCATTCGTCGCATGACCTCCTCGCGATTTTAGATTAACCCCAGTTCCCGAAACCGGCGTTTTCCTCTGATTTTGCGGTGAAGTCTGCGAAAAATTCGCCGCCGAACTAAGCGGTTTCTTTTGCATCTGCGGTGAAGTTTGCGGCTGATACGATGTCGAAGTTGTTCCCTTCTTTGTTCCAGAATCAACAAACGCAGTTGATTTTTTATTATTCCCTGAATCGGCAAACGACGTTTTTTGGGATGTTTTTCGCAAATGTGATTTAGATTCGGTTTTTTCGGATTCGGATTCTATGACTGTGTCTAATTGGATTGCGTGTGGAGAGGGAGGTGATTGTTCTTCCTTTTCGGGGAGTGCGGGTCGTGATTGTGGTTTGTTGGTGTTTACTGTTAAATATGATTTTTGTAAGATTAAGGGTAATATTATGAAGATTGTTTTTATTTTACCGGAAGTTTTTCTGCTGTGTAATTTTTTGTCTCCGATATCGGATTTGGCTGATAATGCATTCAAGAGTCAAGAATTAAAAGTATGATGGTTTTGAAATGGGATATTTTTACCTCTTCTTGCAACGGAATCATATTCGGTTCCTGAATAAAATGTATCCCTGCAAAAGAAAAACGCAAATCAAAAACTTTACATCTGTCGACCAAAACATTGCATTTTTTTCCAAACCAATATTTTTTCATCCATTGCAAAAAGTCTAGATTATCTTGATATTTGCATTTAATCAGTCTTTCAATGGGAATAATCTTCACGAGAAAAAAACTCAATTCGTTGTTAAGATATAAGCGTTCCTTGGTGAAAAAACCTTTTCCACTTTGTGATTGTTAAATCCAGCTTGTAGAATTTTGTAATTGTAAATATGCTCGTACTCCAGCTTCCCGTTAAACTTGACTCTGGACATTGGGACATCGCCTAAACGTCATGTTATTTTTTTTCTCTCGCTTCATATTTTCAATTGTGTTTCATACCATGAACAGAATCAAATATCTGACAATAAACCGCACCTAATCCACATAGAAAAACATTAACAACAAAGCATATGTATCAAAACCAGATCTCTTCACCCGTTCCACATTGTTCAATCTTCGTCAAATCAAGACTCAATAAATCATTAACCCAGCTTAACAGCTCCGTTCTTGATTCAGACATTTTCTAATAAAGATACAGCGGAATGAAAAAAAAAGGAAAACCTCTCGGGGGGGGGGTTTTTTCTTTTGTTGATTTTGAGAAATAGTTCCTGCTGGAGATCTTCAATAATTGTAAACAAAAATAGAGAATGATTGGAACTATATGTTATGGTATAATATTATTGGGTGATTATGACCAATCAAGTTTTTCAAGGTTACGCTGTAATCGTTTGCTCATCGCGTTGTAAAAAAAAAAATGAAAAAGAAAAAAGCGCGATTTGTGTTTGAACGACTCTGTCAAAAAAATTTTTTCAACAAATGACATCGAGAGTATATTTCGGTGTGTGGATTTTTATATATATTTATATATTTTTTTTTTTTTTGAAAATTACCCGGCTAAAACTTTTAAATGTTATGAAAAGGTCGTCTTGCCCGTGACACCAGCGAAAAAGATTTGGAGAAATTGGCCGGAAAATATGGTCGAATTAAAGATATTCGTGTGTTGCCTGGTTTTGGGTTTGTTGAATTTGACGATCGTAGAGATGCTAAAGATTGTATTGATCAATTGGATGGAACAAAGTTCCTTGGTGAAAGGTGAGTTACAAGCAGCCTAAAATTGGAATCTCTGAATTCTTTGTTTTGTAGAATTCAAGTTGAAGCTGCTCGTGGTGAAAGGGATAAGCGTCGTAACCACAATGGAGATCGTTACAGTCCTCCTGCGAACAGAAGAAACCGTGGTGACTTCCGGTAAGAGTTGTTTTTTTGCTTATTAATAATTTCGACTTTTAACACATTTTCTGCATACATACAGCTTGAAAGTTGAAAATCTTCCTTCTCGTACTTCCTGGCAGGTAAAATATCCTTCTCTGTCGCTCCATTCTTTCGCTATACCTTGGGTGTATGGATCTTGGTGGCTTTTAACGTAGCTCCCCTGTCTCTCTCCTCTTTTTCTTTATTTCTTCTAAAATTGTGGAATTTTACTCCTCTGGCTTGATGGAAGGAAATAATCTTGGCTCTGCTATTCACTTGCTGGTTATTGTCTTGCTGCTAAAGACTATAGGGGATCTTTTTGGTCTTGGGTTCATCTTGTTTGGTGTGTGGTGGTGTGCACTATTTCTAAGGAGCTTCTTGTTGGATGTGCTTATTTCCTCGCCGCCCAGTGGGCTTTTGCCAGGGGACTCTTCTCTTTTAATTTATCCGGACGCTAAAATATGCTTTGTTTAACTTTGGAAAAAAATCTTTCTTCTTTCAAAAGGATCTCAAGGACATGATGCGTAAGGCTGGGGAGGTCGCTTTTACAAACATTGACACAAGTGGTGATGGGTAAGTATTCCTGAACATCTTTCAATGGTCTATTGTAATCTTTTTGTTGCTTTCACTCTCAGAATTGTTGAATTTAGCAACTCTGCGGATATGGAAAAGGCCATTGACTTGTTCCACGAGTCTGATTATCAGGGAAAGAAGATTTATGTTTATCAAGTATGTAATCATCATGCTCATCCTAAACATGCTGATTATTTTTCAGGACACCAATGGAGGTAAAGATCGTCGTGATCGTCGCGATCGTGACAGATCCCGCTCCCGTGACAGAGATGACAGAAGAGATAAACGTCGTGACAGATCTCGATCTCGAGACAGAAGTCGAGACCGAAGCCGAGACAGAAGTCGTGATAGAAGTCGTGAAAGAAGTCCTCGTGACCGAAGTCGTGACCGTAGTCGAGACCGTTCAGACAGACGTAGGGAAAGTGCAAGAGACAGAAGCAGATCCCCACGCGGCTCTCGTTCACCATAATTTTTCGAAATTCATACTGTTATTGAATGAAAATAAAAACGCTTTGTATTCTTTTGATATGTGTATTATCTATTCAGGTCATGTCTATGATTTTTTTAACATTCTATATATGCAAATTTACAGCATAATATAATAACAAAGTTAAGAGTTTTGAGCGACGGCATACCACTGCCCTGTTTTGGCGTCGTATAGCAGGCCCGTGTTCAAATCCTGATATAATTCCATATTCGACCCATCTTGAGTATAGGGCGCGACTCCCATTGCTGGTTGCTGAGGAGGATACGGAGGAGCGTACGCATCTGATTGTCTGTACGGTGACGGGGAATCAATTTTGCGTTGCATACTTTGCATAGCGATGGGAGGCTGATACGACATATTTTTAAAATCTACAGGCTTTGATTTCAATGAATCTGATTGATAATTTGTTGGAGGCGGCGATCGCGGGGGCGGAGACCTTGCGGTTGGCATCAAAGGGGGAGACTGTGCACGATCGACAGCTTGAGGTTGGTTTGCGTATTGTGGAACGATTGCAAGAGAGTTTCTAAAGAACGCGGAACCACGAAAACCAGCTCGTCCTTTATCTGGCTTCTCACGCTAATAGAAAACAGTGAGAACAAAAAATTCAGAATTTGAAACAATAATTTAAACAGAAAGTAGTTTTGACGCTAACCTGTTTGTTCATAAAAAAGGCAACACCCATAATAGCGAATAAGAAAATAGCACCGATGCTTATCCCAGCGATAGAACCCGCCGATAAGCCTCCTTGTGCGTCTGTTGAAGAGTTGTTGTTTGGAGTCACGCTCACGTTACCAGCCGAAGAGATTGGAGTTAGTAAGTCGTTTCCAATAGGTGCTACTGTTTGCCTTATTACAACTAGAGATGTGATAGTTCGCTGTGTAGTTACAATCTAATAATAATTTTGGAATGATTAACTGTCTGCAGTGACAAATTGTGTCCTTTAATTATACCGCTTGTACAGTTCCAGTAACATCATTGTCATTCGTTGTTCGCGCAGCGGGTGCGGTCGTTACTTGGGCGACAGTAGTTTGTACGGCAGGGGATGGTGATTGTTGTTGAGTTGTTGGTAAAGGATCATTTGTGGGCGAAGGGGGAGGGGGAGAGGGACTTAGAGGAATAGGAGGCAACGTAGGTTGTGTTAATGTAGCCATTGGATAATGTGATGAATATAAATTTGGAGATTTGCGGCAATTGTCTCTTTTTTTTCTTTTCTGTAGCCGTGTGTAACGCTAGGGCATGTGTCCAGGAAGGGGCAAGGGACAGGATTATTCTATCATTCAACATTGTAGAAAATTCTATAACTTTTGCTTGAATTTCACCAAAAAATACCGTGTAAAAACAGCTAATCTGATAAATTATTCACTTTAATTCTTTAATGATTTTATCTGGCAAATTATTATAACCCTCCAGAATCTTTTTTCCTCGTTGTCTAATCGCGTTGTTCAACACACCTCCAATAGAATACGCCGGAAAGATTCTCCCCCAACGTGCGAGTGTAGTACCAATATACTCTTTCCTAATAAACGCAAATCTATCACTCCACCGCAGTTTAGGGAATCTGTTAGTTCCACTAGGCCGATTATACAGATCCATTCCCAGCAAATGTAACGGAGACGATAATACCTGTACACTCATAGGAGCCATAAGTTGCGCTGCAAAATTAGACCAGGATTCCGATAAGTGGTAAGGTGATTGTTGAAAAGAATTTGAAAAAATTCCCGGGAGATTGAATGATGCGAAGATTGTCATGCTGTCTCTTGTCGTATATAAAAGAGATGATGCTAAAGGTATTGCTCGTACTGCAGTAGTTCCAAATGCTCGAGTAAAGTACAGATCTTTCAGTAGTGATAGTGAAACGTTTACCGCTGTTGTTGTGATGAATTTCGGATAGAACCATGGGATTCTTTAATATTTGAATATCAATCAAAGATTAATTAATATGAATGAATGTCGTTGAAAGCTTACAATGAATGATCGCATATCGTCTGAGTGAAATTTGCAACAATATACGTTCCACTGTACAATCCAAAAACCACCAGAAACGCAGGTTGTCGAACAAAGACTGATGGTTGCGTAAGTAACTGACTGAATCCTCTCTTTACTGCCGGAAACAATTTTTCTTTTCCAGATGCATTCGTGAAAATTGCTTTATCGAAAATGCTAATGAACGGTGATATTGTCTTGAAATTAAAATATCCGGGATGAATATTAACTGTTAGAATTTCAAACGGTTATACATACGGCAGCGGATATTAATGCAGCGGCCGTTTCTAGTCCTAAATGCAAAGGCAGGGGTATTGGTGGAGGAATTATCGGAGCTACTGTTCCAGGGATTACTTTCTAATGTTGGAAATTTAAGTCTACACTTTAACGATTAAATATTCAAGGTAAAACCTTTTCCATCAAGTTAATTGTGAATATTTTTCCAACTGCGCCACAAACAACAAGGCCGCCTATCAAATCGTCGCAGTCAACTTGAGTCAATCAACCGACTACATATTGATTAAGAAATCTCGTTCTTATCGAACCCTATTAATGAAGTTTCGCGCTGGTTCCAGAATTATTCACTTAAAGTCCGACTCGTTTTCGAAATTCAGCAAGGGCGGAGAAACCATTGATATCAATTTAAATCGTTTAAATACTATGACTTGCGATAATTATTTTTCGATTTAATGATTATCGTATAGTTAGGAGGAATCACAAATAGAATACTCGTGTCTGATAAACATCATTCATTTAGATTTTATCAAAATGCGAAATTATCCTTATCTTTCGGGAGGTCAAATCCAAGGACGGTATATTTGAATTCACTACAAACATACTGTAACAAAAAACAAATTTTGGAATATTTCCAATTTCAGCCTAACTGGGGATGAAAAGGGGATTCGAAAAAATCAACTTCAACTTCCCAATACAATGTCTTCGGGAACTCCACAGATATTCGCAATGTTCACCGCTGGGACGTCTTTCGTAATTGATTTCGCAACCGCGTTGTTTGAAAACCTGGTAAGTGCCCAAATATTTCAGAAATTTCACTTCAGTTCACAAAATCGTAAAATTAGGAGAACCACATACACGGCACGAAGATATCAGCTACAGTATAGTATTCCTTGCTCGACTCATCGCAGCCGTCGTCTTTGTATCCGTAGTCAAAATTCCATCCTCTCTCGCTGTGCTTATATTCCTTTCTCCTAAATTAAGCGATTTCTTTGTGCGGATGTATCGAAATCCAGGAACGATTTACACTCCAACGGATATGGCTCATCGTCTGCGCTGTGTACTAGCCTACTTTATCATCGGGATCGTGTATTGGGAACCGAAAAATACGATAATGAAGTATGCACCCATCGATATTCTCTTGCGACCCGTTTTATATGCAATCTACCTTTTTTTGGCGTTTCCAGCATATGCTTATTACGTGATTACGATTGCGATTGGGTGTTTTTTCCTGTGCTGCCGAAATGAAGGGAAGTTATTCAAAATATTTATGTATTTTGGTGCCGGACTCTCGATTGCATTGATATTCATTGGTGGCAGTTTAAGCGGATGCTTACTCTCGATTTGGATGCAATTTTATCCGTTTCTTGGTTCTGGCGTGTTTCTAGAGGCGACGTATAACTCATCCTACAAGGAAAACGTGGATGGGTATTGGAAGACTGGGATAGCATACTTGATAAAAATCGCGTTTGATGAAATCGACCGATTTGGTCCCTTGATTATTAAACAGTTGTATCCGGACGTTGATCCGTTACCGAAACACTTGACCGCCGTCGGTCATTGGAGTCCTAACGGAGAGCAATGTTTAGATATCGAATTTAGAAGATCTCTGGCGGGAATAAGAGTTCAGAGAGAGAAAGGGACGCATAACCTGAAGTTGATTGAATCGAAAAGCAACTTTCCATTTTCGTGGTGGTCGAGTGAAATTCTTCCTGTGAGTTCTCATCCGGACGATCTAGATGGAGAATTTCGATTATCACTACCTAACAGCGACCTGGATTGGAGTTTGGAAGCTCATCAGTATCGTGCAGGCGCGTTACCTGCAGTTCAATGGGGCGGAAAAAAAATTTACCAAATAATTTTAAGCTACGACATAATATGGGCGTATAAGTCGATCAAACTATACTGGATTTGGAATTTTCTCATCAACTATCGAACTGGTGGTCACCACCTGAACCCGAATTCGAATCTCCAATGCGACTGTATCAACACCAGCCAACGAGCCCAATTTCTCGTTATAGTCAAGAACCAAATGTGCGCCTCTTTCAAACCAGCCTGTTTCTGGAAACGGTAATATTAGAACCAGGAGCTCGGAAAGTCAAAATATGTACACTATTGTTGTCATCGACGATCATCAAGGACAGTTGTCCGGACGTGAAAATTACGACAGAGAACCAAATATTCCTGTAGAGCACAAAGTCGAAGGTGAGCAAGAAAGCGATGACGAGCAGCAGCAAGAGGAGGAAGGTGATGATGAGAAGAAAAACGAAGATGACAATGAACATCAACAGCAAGAGGAGGAAGTTGATGATGAGAACGAATACGAAGATGATAATGAAAATGGACAGCTTATTCCGCTGCACAAGTCGTAGAAATAGATATTTATATCTGGTGGATTGCGCTAAATAAAGTTTCATAAAGCCCAGTGTGATGTTTAAGGTTGTTTGAAAGGGAATCTTCCATAATAATAAGAATTTACATTGTGTAAAAATACATAGCATTCGCTTAATTTCAATGCAAAAATAATCGCAATGTATTAAAATATGAACAAATAAAACAAAAAAATGAGCGATAAAAAAAAACTTTCGCCGAGAATTCAACTCGGTGGGGGATTCAATCCATCATCCTTAAAGGCAAGTATTGCTGCAAATACAGCGACGGCAATGAAAATGAGCGAAAAAAGAAACCATAGCACACCCCAAAACCGCGGTCCAAGTTTATTTCGGCAGCAGAGTTTCGAAAACTGAGATGCATCTGATTCATTAACTTTTCGCAACACCAGGTCGTCGATAACATCCCATAGAGCATAAAGTGAACTCATCACCCTGTTTTCGAGAAGTTTTTTCAAGTTAGTACTGTTTTTTCTTCTAGTTTAACAACAATTGCGTTTACCCCATGAAAAGCACAAAATATCTCAAATAAGCCGAGTTATTAAACCACCATAAGAAGGCCATTATAGCGATAGGAAACAGACTCACAATTCTCGTCAACCAATTCTTTGCCCAAAACAGAGTCATTAGCATCTTTTTTTTTAAAATTTGTAAATAAGCAAAATCGGTTAAATTCTTCCGGAAATAATCGAGAAAACAAAACCAAAACCTACAGAAATTGCCAGAATTACTGCTAAAACTTTTGACGCCAAAACGTTAAACCCAGCAAAAATCATTATCCCTCCCCATACAGCACTCGCGATATATCCAGCCGGCAACGTGATATATGGGTTCCCGCCCACCATTTTTGTCACTCCACCTTCATTCGGGTTTACTTCAATTCCTTTTATCTTTGCACCGGTCATTAGTCCTGCTACTGCGTGTCCGAGTTCATGAAGCATAACAGTGACAATCTGGAAATAAAAGGTTATTTGAAACAGAAAAGCAAGAATGTCTCCCAAATAGCGGAAACCTTGAAGGGCAGTAGTATTTCTTTGACAAAAGGAATACTCCACAGTAAACATATTCCAACGGTATATCCGGCGATAAAATAGATAGTCTGTAGTTGATCCTGAGAGATTATTAATCGGGCTTGAATTTCTTCTCCGATAGGAGCCATTTGAACTTTTTCAGGCGGCTGTGTTCAAACTCAGCCTTACCATCCAACGATGAATGATGACAAAGTTTGATCTTACCGAAGATATACATATGATTAAATTTAGATACAATAAGATTATCTCTACTTTATTATTGTTGAATGTCTATAGATAATGTCGTAAATTCTCCATGATTACTTTCTAATCGAGTTCCATTAACAAATAATTGTTCTGGGGAATCAACTCGTATAACTTGATACTCAATAATTTCCTACAAATAAAATTTTAAATAAATAAATCAGCGACATCTTTGCTGGAAAATATTGATACTAACCTGATCAACAGAAAACTTGATTTCTTTCAATGAACCGGAATTCGATTCCATAGGAATAACCATCGCAATATAATCTCCAACTGATACGACACCTCTCTTCACATTGAAAATACTGACCGCTCTTATATTCCCACTAGGATCGATTCCGATAAATTCTTGCGGTAGTTGTAAATTATGGGGTATCTCCGCTAAAAGACGAATATTTGCGGTCGTATCCACAGAATAGTCGTTGCTTAAAGTCGCCAACTTGGTTGTGATTGCTTCTAACGTTCGTGGTTTAATGTTTAACTATAAACACCAAAATCATTGATACCACCAAATCAAAGCAAAGTTGGAACTAGCTGTACCTTATTTTTAATAACATCTCCGATACTTAGAGCAAACTCTACAATATTCACAATCAAGGAAATGCACGGCGTACTTGGATCATAGATTCCTGCTGTCCAATAATCGTGAATCGCTTGCTGATAGTTTTCCAAATATTGGTGAGTTATTGCTCGATTGTGAAATAATTCCCAGTTGTCTATAGATGTATCGCCGCGTAGGAAGGATTCCTATGACAAATATTTGAATTGAAAAAGATATAAAATGAGAATTTGAAGTAAGTACGGCTCTGTTGTATGCCGTTAATGCGGTGACCAGATCTTTGGAGTTTCTCGTAGCGTTGAAGTACAATTTCAGATAAGAAGTTCCAAGACCATCTGAAAAAAAAAAGTAGGTTTGATGTCGTTTTCCAATCAAAAAAACTAATGAGAGTTTTTGTCTTACACCATGATCTTGAATCTTCCATATCACACTGAATAGCCTCTTTACACAAAGCTATACTCTTTTGGATGTTATTTCGAATTTCCTCCGGTGCTAAAACAAGATTTATTTTAAAAAAATATTGTATTTTCAAGTATATGGGAGACTTACAGCTACCGCATTGCCTAACAATCATAGCGAGGTTTCTCAGACTAGTCTTATTGCGTTTCTGCTCAGAATTAAGGAAAATTCACATAAATCCAAAATGATATTGATTTTAAGTGTTTTCCAAACCTCGATCAAAGCACTTTGAAAACATAGCTGCGCTTGATTCATATCTCCTTTCTTACAAATACATTCACCAAGCGAATCCCATGCTTTCACAAGATGCGGATCCAATTTGACTGATTTCGTTAAATTATCTTCAGCATCCTTATTGTATTTCGTTAGCGTGTTGAACAATCGACCTCGTAAGTAACTGTAGAATGCTTTTTGATGTGCGTTTAGCGTTGGATCGAATGCATGTGTCGACGAAACTTTGCATGGTCCTGTAAGAATATTTACCGCAGAGAACAAGATCAGATTTTGTTTGTCCTAGTATAGTATATGTAGTTTTTTACCATAAGGTATACTGGATTCATTACGATTAGTATTAGGAATTTTTTTAAACGGTGGTCTCGTTAAATTATTAAATCTCTCCAAAGCAAGCTCGACAGCCTCAACCACATATTTCTCTCGACAACTCATCAACTCCTTCGAATCATTTTCATATGACACTAACAACTCTTTTAACTTCTCCTCTGCACCCGTCGTTTTCGCTTTATCTTTTGTTGAATTAATTAAAAGTTGCAGTAATTCGTTAAAGCTTTCGGTATTTTGTTCGTCGCTAGTTGCAGTATGTTTCTTCAAACAAAAAAATTGATCACGGTATTCGTTAACACGGTCGACTAAATGGGAAAGTTCTTCGGAATGTGTTGTGAAATCTAGAATGGGTGTGGTGAAGGTATCTGAGCTTATCTGCGGGATGTTTAGATATTCGGATGGAGTTATCAGATTAGATTGGTATAAATTATAAAACTTTGTCGTCATGGATCAATATTCAAAGTTTCTGAGGAAGTTTCGTTCGAGTTTCAATTTCAGCCAATTTTGAAAACGCGTCAAACCAAATTAAAATTCATTATTATCAAAATTAAAACAGTAAATATTATTACAACTATTAAGCTATTCAATGTAGAAACAAGTCTTCGTCGCAAACGTACGCAACAATAATCGAAGATCTTCATCACCTCGCAATGGAACCAATTCCCCAGATTCATCCTTATAAACAATCATTCGAAACCGATACTTGAACTTTTTATCCACATCCGCAATAAAATCATCAAAACTAATCGTGTCCGGCACTTTCCACACCAGCGTATCACCACCAAACGTGGACACTTTTATCTCCACCAACCCGTCTTCCTTGTAATCGGATATCATATCAATCAATGTTTCAGATACGTCAAAATCAGGATCACCCAGTTCCTGCGTATCCCGATTCCGTAATGTGAAAAACCGCTTTGCTGGTTGTGATTCCAGTAAACTCACAGATAACTTTATCAATTCTTCCAAGTAAATGTTTAGCTGATGTTGTTGCGTTTGAACGTACCCGGGCGATAAATTTCTGATTTCGCCTGCTTTTGACGGTGGGTCGGGTGGGGATAAAAAGGGAATAATTCGTGAATGAGATTTCCGACCAGCTTCATCCGGGAAATGGTTCAGTAACGAGATATGCAGTCCCCAGAAATCTTCGTACGTTCGATGAAGAACTTGTTTCAATCCGTCGTCTTTTAGTACCTCGATCGCGTATATGCTGTATCCACTTCGAATTTCGTGGGTTTGGATATTTGCAGATATGATTTGGCTGCTGCGAATGGAGTTGGGCGTTAGGGGTGCGTCTGTAGAATGATCATGCGATCGAGTTGCGCCCGATCCTGTACTCTTCCCAATGAATGTGATTTCTTTTTCGGGGTCCTTCAAATCACTCATTCCACTACCACTGTTCGTACGTGAAGTTGAGCTATTTCCTCCATGGTAAGAAGACCGTGGAGTCATCCCATTCGAAGTACGACGGCTCCCGCCAGATTTGGATGAATATACACTTAAATATCTTTCGTTATCATCGTTTTGATGGGCCGGTGGTTGATGATTTTGTCCAGGCGGATGCGAATCAGACACATTAATACTTGGCGTTTCGTTTTGCGTTGATTTTTTCAGTGGGTCTCGTTTTTCAAAAGTGTCGAAGTGAGTTTTCGGTACTAATCCACGAAGTTTCTGCAGGGGGTTTATAACTTCGTAGAACCATTCATTCGTTTCATTTATAACCTGAAATAGTGTTACGAAAAGAATTTACGATGAAAAAAGGTATGTAATGCTAGTTTACATAAAAGAAATCTCCGGCAGAGAACGTTAATTCCAGTGGAGCTTGGGCAGTGTATCCCATTAATGCGCGAATGACTTTCTTGGGAGGTAGATTAAAGATTCCATTAGGATGCGATGATTTTCTCGGCGTAACGACGGGCACTTCCATCGAATTAAGTTGTTGGGAGACGATTTATGAAAATTTTTTTTGGCAGGTTTGCCGATCCACAAGGAGAAGGTAAGCATGAAGACACCGTGATCTGCCTGATTGATGGCGAGGTTTCTTAAATTTTATGGATTTAGTTTAATTTCGAAATAAAAAAATAAACGTAGTTCACGTATTGCATTTTCAAACTGAAAAACTCATACACTGGATTGATCTTAATATTAGGGAAAGAAAATGGGAAATTATAAGATCTCTAAAGAGAACTATTCGATATCATGATGAATTAATAAATTGACGTTGTGAGAATGCCTTGACGAATGCCATATCGAAGGAATGCTGCGATCAAATTTCAACAACAAACACTTTATAAACTCCGGTCTATTGTCGTTATTTAATTCACACCACACCTCTCCTATACGTTCGTTTACATCGACCACGTTCCAACGAAGCGTCAACATACAATTGAAGAAAAAAGAGCCAAAAGAAGAATTCCGCGAACCCCGACCTGTAATCTCTACGAGCGCCTATCGCTACAACCACAGAAGTCCTAACGTGCTAGATCCAGAATCACTAAAAGAATCCTCGAAGCAATTCGAGATGAAAATTATTTCGAACACTTTGAATTCAAAGCAGTCAAGTGGGGAGGTGAATAGTAGCGCATATATACCACCGCATGAGGGGTTGAAGAGCGCTTATACTGCAGAGGAGGAGAGTGAACCCCGTGTAGAGAGTTTGTTGAGTAATGACCCGAAAATTCCCTTGAATCCCTCCGACACAAACGAAACGAATATTCCGAAACCAAATATCGCCAATACACCAACTCAAATACCAGATTCATCTACATCAACATCAAATACAGAAAAAAAATTGACCGCAAAAGAAGTGGTTCAAAGTAGAACCAAAAAAGTGCGAGAGGCCACTAGTAAAGAGAAGGATAAGGAGATCGAGAAAGAAATGCAGCCCTCAATTGACACTCAGGCTGATTATTTCAGCAATACGCATCCGAAGGTGTTTTCGCATCCTGAATTTGAACCCGTAACGTTTGGGAGGCCGATTTTGCAAGCGAGCGATTGTCCTGATGAAGTTGAATTGTCCGCTCAACAGAAAGCTTTGGTAGAGCTTTTAGAAGAGGGGCGGAATGTGTATTTTACGGGTACGATTCGTGTGTGGATGAGATTTTTTGTTTAACTTTTCAGTATGTTAGGGAAAGCGGGGACGGGAAAGACCTTCGCACTTCAGCATTTTATAAGATCACAGCGAAGACAAGCACGTCCTGGACTTGCAGTTACGGTATGTTCAAAATGATTTCCTATGGTTGTATTTTCATGAACTATTCAAATAGGCGCCCACCGGAATCGCCGCAGTTCAGGTATAAGCTAATAAATTCAAATTTCAAATACACGAGTTTTTGCCAGTGCTAATAAATATTTCTGCAGATTGAAGGCGATACCATTAATTCCTATTTCGGAATAAGACCCGAATTCATGCACCAACCAGATAAACTTGCTCGATTCCTAAACGAATCAGAACGACATAAACACAACTACAAATCGACAAACGTTTTAATCATCGATGAGGTATCAATGCTGAATCCCGAACTTTTAAACCTCGTAGAAATGAATTTCCGTCGGTTACGAAAGAATGATAAGCCGTTTGGTGGAGTGCAAGTTATATTGACGGGAGATTTCTTTCAGTTGCCGCCTGTGTTTGATGGGGATCCGAATGCGAAGATTCAACAGCTTGATGGATCGGGTAGGATAAGAAGTATGAATGATACACCATACTCGTTTCAGAGTTCAAGTTGGAAGTCGCTTAATGGTGAGATGGTCATGGTGGAGCTTACGGAAGTGTTTAGACAAAGTGATCCAAAGTTTATTGCTTTGCTGGATGAAATTCGGGTTGGTCATGTTTCGGACAAAACTTTGGAAATACTGAAAAGCCGAGTGCAGACAAAAGAGGAGTTGAACATCAACGAAGTAAGTTTGCGATTGCTCGTAGTATTGCGTCAGATTTATATTTGAATATTTTATAAAGTACACGTTTCTTACTGCATATCGCGCAGATGCAGCTAGTCACAATCAAAAGATGCTGGATGAGATTGCGGGAGAGCCTTTTGAGTATAACGGCATCGATGAAGTGTATGAAGCGGAAAACGAAGAGTTGATGGGTTTGGCGCCCCCTAAAGCAATCCCAAACGCAGTTTCAGCGTTCGCTTCCACGTATCGCGAGTTCACCGTCCCACCCGTAGTGAAATTAAAAAAAGGTGCTAAAGTTATCTTGACGAAAAATATCGATCCTGGAAAGGGATTGATTAATGGATCTCAAGGGGTTGTGATTGGTTTTCAAAAGGCGATGGATCGACATTTGGGAGATGTAATTTTACAACCGATTGTGCGATTTAATCATTATGATCGGTGTGATTTTGGAATTGGGTATCACAGGTTCTCGCGACTTTCGCATACCGCTGATACGAGAAGGGATCTTGGTTATAGGGGGAAAGCCCGACTTGTGCGGTGTCAGATTCCGCTGGCCTTGGGATGGGCGATCACGGTTCATCGAAGCCAAGGGATGACTTTAGATAAAGTTTACATTGATGTGAAGAAACCGTTTGTACCCGGACATCTTTACGTCGCACTATCGAGGGTAAAGTCGTTGGAAGGATTGAAAATTGCGCCTAATCACTGGCGAATTGAGTCGTTTAAAGCCAGTAGGGACGTGAAGATGTTTTACGATAGATTTAAGGAAACGGATTTGGTTGCGTTACGGCAGAAGATTACGAGATGAAATGGAAGGAATCAACAAACCTTTTAATTTAATTTTCACTTATTTTTCTAATTTTGCCTTTGTACACAGTATTTTACATTAATTGTTTTGGCCCTTTTTGTTGATTACATTTTGAGATTATTCCCTATTCTTTGTTAGTTGAAGTTAAAATGTGAACTTGTTTGATGAGGTATAAAACTAAGAATGTATCTAAAAACACTATTACTATAAACGAAATGAATAACTTGCAACTTGTAAAAGTGAAAATATAATGTCCATAATTTATTTTTTTTTTCAGATCGACTTATTCTTGTCCACATTCTTCAACACATTCGCAGATACTTTCGCTCGCAATTCCCAAACATCGACAGGTTTTTCTAGTCGAGAAGACGTAGATACATTCCGTTTAGCTGGTTCAATATCAACCACACTGGCATCAAAGAACTCCGTATCCGCAAAATAACTCCAATCAAATTCGAACGATCGGGGCGACCTACTACCGCTTGGACTGCCAGCCGAAACAGGAGAAACGTTGTTTTTCCGTTTTATTCGTTGAATCGCTTCCATCTTAAAATGCTCGTTGAATATTCCCGCGACCGAGTCGGAATAATTATCGAATTTCGGACGATTCTTTAATGCGTTTTTGTATCCTAAATTCTCCCATTCTTCTAATTCGTCAAAGTCTGATATATCTTCTGTGCCAGTTATCGTCGTTGGTGAAGAGGAAGACATTCGAGCCAAGTTTTCGAGATTGTTTGGTGGGTGAAGAGTATTTGCTCGTCCGAATGGTTCTAAATTTGCCGATGATCTGATTTTATATAGATTCACAGGTTCCGGACTGGTTTGAGTAGCTCGTGGAGCTATACTCGCTCGTTTACCTAAATTTTTATACAACGACCATGCTTTCAGTACCGGAACTGTACTATCCGATCCTTCGCCATCAAGCACAAGTTCGGAGGGCGAATCGGATGTCTCTTCTATCGGCGTCGATTCTTGCACAACCGTTGAAGACGATGGATTCGGTTTGAATAGATTCTCATCACCTTTCTGCTGGGCCAGGAGTTTGTACGTAACCGTTACACTGGTATCTTCGGTTAAGCAGGATGCTCGAGACGATACCCTTCCATCGTCCGAACGAATATCTTCCTCTTCAGTTCCAAAATCGACATTTCCATCGGTAAACCCAAACTGATCACTTTCTAGTGAAATACCCGATAATCGATTCAGGTTAATTTCCGAAGAATTAGGCATATTCGTGGCAGACGATGAATGAGCGTCGCTGATAAATCTATCAAGGGTTTGATTCATTTGGTTGCTACCAGACTCGAGTGAATCTGGCGTTAATGGGAACACTATTCTTTCCGACCGAAGCACGTTTGACCGTTCAAAATCTTCCGTTTTGGTTGCGGATAATACCGGAAGGTTCGACGAAACATCAGAATATACGTCCTGCGTCATCAATTCCAACGCTAGCTTCTCAAAATACGCAATTCGATATTGTTGTTGTTGGTTTAGGAGATCCGCAAGATCGGCACGGTATTGTATAATCAAGTTTTGCTTGGATTGCCGAAATTTCCAAAGGGACATGCACGGATGTACCAGGTTACCGTGCTGTGTTTTCAGTTCAGACAAAACTGCCGTGATGACTTCCACGTCCACAGCGTCATGTATTAAACATTCCACGCTATAAAGAAGAAGAAAAAGAATCAGTATCTCGAATCCAACTGTTCTTTTTTTACAATCCTTACGCTAAACCCATCCACGTTTTATGATTATTTAAACGCAATACATGATTCACATTTTGAATGTGTCCTAAATCTGATAACATTTCTTTACTGACGTTGGCCTTTTCCGCTCCGAATCTCTTTGCTAATAATGGCATTGTGTTAATTGTTACATCGATACAAGATCTGGCTAAGGCTAATTGTAGTTCAAAGGCTGATAATATAAACTATAGTTAGAGACAGATCACAGATGCTCAAGTTAATTTTACCTGGAACGATGCTTTTAATAGCAGATAATAAAGAGCCGTTTTGTATATGAGAATCAAGGACTTTTGAAGATGGTAACAGATCCATAGCGACAGCTACATGTTGAACCCCTTCCTCAAATTTTTCCAAAACCAGGTCTAGAGCTCGTATTTGAAGTTTCAGCTAAATAGAGAATAGAATCAGCAATCTGATTAAGTGTAATTGGAACAAATCTGTTTTTACTTTACGAATTTTCGTATCAGCTTCTTTAACTTGCCGTTCGAATGCGATTTCTTCGTCTGGAACCCATGAAAATGACTTAAATACACCATTTAAAAGGTCTCGTAGAGACTCGTTCAATTTCTCTAAATGTGCTAAATCGGCCTGAACATGATTGTGCTGTATGTGAATGTCATAACAAATTACAATTCCAACTCTAAAACAGGTAAAGCATGATTTACCGATGTTTCGACTTCTGCTAATTCATGTTTCAGTTTATCCAGCTTCTGCTTCTGTTCTGTTTGGTCCTTTATTAATTTCTCAAAATATGCCAGGTTTCGGTGGTCAATTCCTCTCGTTCCGCCAAATATCGAGGTTTTCCCATTCTGTCGCGAAAGTTTGCGAATGTTTTCTAATTCCATATCAATAAGATCGACTACTCCTTGTTGGTTTTTTATCTTTGCAGCGAACGAGGACAGGTTTGCCTGCAGCGCTTCCAGATGACTTTTTTGTTCATCTTCAGGGGGACGGGCTTCTATTTCCCTCGTTAATTCGTAGAATGTTTCAATGTACGGAACAACCTCCGATGAGACAATGGGTTCATTTTTGTTCATTTGAATTGTCCAGCGATATGAGTGCATATGCGCCACTTTTTGATGATTTCCAAAACCATCTCGCGATCCATTTGATAATTCACTCCCAACGTTCGTTTTCCATTTTATTTTGTTTCTTTTGCAAGTTTATTGATGCCCTTGGCGAAATTAAAGTATGCGTAACGGCTATCAAACTCCATATCATACCTGGAAAAAAGTTATGAGATTTTCTTATCTTTTTTGATGAAAGGATTGGGGCTCAACCACTAACCAATAGTTTATGGCCATTACGCACTCAATTTTCCTCCCATCACGCAATTCCAGCGTCTCCTCTTTCTGTTCGACTCTATGGAACCACATTGAAGGAAGGTACAAAATGTCGCCAGGCTGAAATCTTCGGGTCAATGAGACAGTTCATATCAGCAAGTAAGTTAGAACATACCAACACTTCAACCACTAACGGACGACAGTTTTTAACAAATTTCGCCGGCAGCGACTCATCTTTTTCAATGTTGAAGAGCGGTGGAAGCGATATCCAAGGAGTTTGAAGAGGTGGATTAAAAGGTTTTACTGTCCACAAAGTTGTAGACGAGTCATCTAACAAAGGAGATTTATCTGGATCGAATACGGCGGTTTCATAAGTCTTCTCGTCTAAGCAGAATGCCTCTGTAGGAGGTATCAACGTGAATATTTTTCTCCCAGCTATAACTGCGTAAAGATTCTCGTATGGGTCTTTATGCAGCGACGTTATTGCTTTACTGTCTCCCAACCAAAAATTCGTTGCATCCGGCATTTTACCTTTGTAATTGTGTTAGATCCACTTTCAATTCGATAAATTCAGAAATTTCTCACCTAGCGCTTCAGATGCCCAATCAATATCATCCGATGCATCAGCGAGTAGAGGCTGAAAATCTTCATGAAGATTGTTATTCTGTGATTGTACGTAGAACACTGGTTGGTTATCGAATGTCGATTTTGGGTTTTGTTGAAATTTTGAAAACAAAGTGTCGATGGACATGCTGCACTCAAATGGAAGAACAAACTTGTCGTCCAGTATTGAATCGGCTAATCTTGTGATAATAAATCAAATTTAGAAACAACCAGAAAGCGAATAGAGTATCACATACCCATTTGGAGTAACTGCAACCTTGGTCTCGTTGTTTCCCATTAATTCCTTAATTCGTTCGGGATAACTTCTCCAATTCATGCACTTCCAACCCTCGGCAGCTACGCAGGATGTAAGGAATTGCACGTATTTCCAATAAACGTGAATTTTCTACCATTTCGAAACACCACCGGTTTATTCAGCGACACATATCTTAGAAACTCCACAGCAGTCGGCGTTCCCTCGATTTCCTCAACATGCGTTCCTCTAAACTCTCTCGCTTCTTCCGCGAGTCTCTCCAACAACGAATCCATTTCACAAAGGGCTGAGTATAATGATAAATCTAAAATTACAAAAACCACTAAATTCAACAACCGCAATAACTAAACCACAACAGACATTCGATGACGAAGCAAATGCCGAAGACGTCTTATTCTACCAACAGCTCTCACCAATTGACGACGAAGAACCACTACTAGGAAGAATGTTGGTCGACGAAAATTCAAACGACGAAGAACTTTCCGATATCGTTGACGAAGACGATCATACCCTACGAAGGAAATTATACACCGGTATAAAATCATATCGTGGATTACTGTACATGGTGTTTGCGTCGTTGTTTTTTGCGTTGATGAATTTGGCGGTTAAAGTAATGTCGACGTCCGAGACGGAGAAGTTGAATCCGTTTGAGATTATTTTTCTGAGATCGGCTTTGGTTTATTTTATGACGGTTGGGGCTATGAAGATTATGAATATTGCGGATCCTTGGTTTGGGCCTAGGGATTTACGATTTAAGCTGATTCTAAGGGGCATGCTTGGATGGGGAACCTTGGCATGGTATTTTGATTCTAATCTGTATTCATATCATATCTGATTTAACGCATATTTTATTCTTCAGCGGATATTATGCCTTGACTTTGATGAGTCTGGGAGATGCGACGGTCGTAGGATTTTTATCCCCAACTTTAACAGGATTCTTGGCGTTTATTCTACTTGGCGAAAGATGGAATCTGATCGACGCTGGAGCCAGTATCTTCTCGCTGCTAGGCGTAGTATTTATTGCCCGACCGGCCTTTTTATTCGGGGACCGATCTTCCAATAATACAGTTCCCAGCACAAAGTCAGACCTAGAATCAAATGATCATTCACTAGGAGTTACGTTTTCCCTTCTCGGCGCGGCGTTTTCATCATTTGCATTCATAGCTTTGCGAAGTTTGTCGCGTAGAATCTCTATTCTTCATTCAGTCTCGTCCCTTTCGTATGTAGGGATGTCACTTTCGTTATTATCATGGCCGATACTATCGATATTTACGAGTTACCCTCAAAAATGGCTGTTTCCGTTAACGTCGGCAACCTACTTTTGGCTTTTTATCGTCGGTCTTTGTGGATTCTTTGGTCAGTTGCTAGTGTCTCGCGCAGTTCAACTCGAAACAGCTGCCAAAGCTGCCACGATTAGTTATACCCAAGTACTCTTTGCATTTGTTTTTGAATGGGCGTATTTTAAGTCTGTTCCGAATCTTTGGAGTTTGGCGGGTGCGTTTGTTATTGGATCTAGTGTGATTTTCGTTGCTGTTGCGAAAGTTGCTGGATCTACCGCTTCCGCCGCTGCCGCTTCTGGTGGATTGGAAGGTGCCGAGGGTGCTTTGTATGAACAGCAAGCCGGCGCCAACGGCGATCTAGAGATTGAGGTATTACCGTTCGCAAGCAATACTGAAGTCCCTGCCAACAATTACGACGCGGATTTCGAATGGGATTGGAGACAGTACATCGAATGGGTTGAAAATTTAGGAACATCAATACGTTCGCTATTCAATCGACAGAGATATCAATACCGTTATCGAAGCACTTAAAACTATTTAATTGTTCATTCTTATGCCAAAAAATAATTTTAATAAAAATTCTAATGCATATAGTATACAAAACTCTATTTTTTTTTCTTGATAGGTATAATGATTTAAAAAAAAATAATAATTACTGTGGGGGAGTGAATTCAGGATCGTACACATAAAACGCACCAGAAGGCGGATGAAAGTAAAATATCTCCATTACACCTTCTTCACCGATCCCTTCCATCGCCACAAGTCCAAACATTTGCTGATGTTCCTGCATTTTCTGATTCATAGTTTTATTCCATTGCATTTCGAATTCGGCATTGAATACGGCCAGATCCCGCGTTAATGAGTCGGCGTTCATTATTGAGTATCGGGTTGTTAGGGCTTGTTGTCGAGACCGCAGTTTTATTTGTTCTGTGATTTTTCGTTGATTCGTTGCTGCTTTTATTGCACTGGCAACAGAGGTTCCTTTTGACCAAAAATTTAATGAGAAAAAAAAAGAAATGATCACGGCGAAAATATTTGAATCCAACATTAAGTTCAAACCTGCAATCACAAATCCACCTGCCAACGACAAAAAGGGCGCAAAGCTAACATTTGGACTTTTTATTGAAGCGGCGATTGGACTCCTCGGCAGGGTATTCTGTTTGGTCTGCGTGGTCAACGGCGTAACCGCAACAAGATTAATATCATTTTCCTTCTTCTGCGAAGAATGCGTGCTCAGCAGAGTATCAAATTGCATCATATCAGCATTTGATATACGAGGTGAAGTCGAATGAATAGAGGGACCGATCGATCGATGCATAGAGGAATAATTTGATCGTAACGCAGTTAATGGAAGAGCTGATGAAGACATGGAAGGATCGTATGCTGAGAATCCTGTGGGCGTATAATTGTTTACAGAGGGGCTCCAGTTATCTCGAATGTCGCTGTGATGACTTGATGGAGCCCGTTCTTTTGAACCACCTTCTGATTTCATTTTTTTCTGGTGAAAATTGGTGAAAATTAGAAATTCTCCTTGCTTAAAACTGGTAAATATAAATCTTACTTGAGTGTAAATCCAGCACCCAACGAAGCCGAATAACAAAATGAACGCTAACGACCCAATAATGGCTCCAACGGCTGCGGTTGAAAGCCCTGTATTGGGAGTTGATTCATTGTTGGATGATTGTGAGGCTACAACTGTGCTCGAGGGAGAAACTGTCGATTTTGAAGATGTGCTTAATGCTGTATCTGTGGACTTTGAAGTTTGAGTTGTAGAAATTGGTTTACTTGTTGAACTTGGAGCTTCCTCATCAAAGCTCGACGGGCTTTGTCTATATGAGGGGGATATTAACACGAAATTGTTTGGGCTTGGCGATGGAGACTGTGGAACTTCGGGAATTTGAAATTGCGGACTGGGTGAGGGTCGAATGATTGGGGGAGACGGGGAAGGAGAAACAGTGACGATGGGGGAAATAACGGGAGATACGCTAGTCTGAGCGACGACGGCGGCGACGATTAAAGCAAAGACAAAAACGGCGGGGAGACACTTTTGCATTGTTTTGTGGTGGCACAACGCCCTGAAGAAAGTTGCGCGGTGAATGGAATCGGAAAATGCAGAAAGTGCGAAAAGTGGTAAGAGCGGGACCATTCAGGTAAATTTATTATATTTTTATAAGTATAACTACACTGAGAATGCAATTTTTTGATTATGCACTTGGTTTTAAGTTTGCAAGAGGATTATTGAACTGAATGTTTCAGATCCAGTTCGGCATTTGATTTCGCAACCTTTTGCTGTGAGTGTGATTCTTTCAAGGATCTTAATATCTGTAGCGGATCTTGCAGCTCTTGCGTTAATGAGCTCCATATGTAGTTGAATTCGTTTGATACATGAGATTCAAAGTTTTCGTCGAAGTGCAGGTTTCTAAAGTGCAATTTTACCAAATAACCCGCCAATGATATTTTTTCCAACATTAAACTTACATGGTACTATTTATAAAATTATCGATTTGCTTTGTTGTATTTCGAAGTAGAGATTCAGGAAACTGTATTTTCATAGCTACGGATGTGTGCATGATCCCATTCACTTCGCAATCTTCTCCGAGTCGTATAATATCACCATTACTAATTTGATATGAATCGCTTTCTTCATTCTGTAAACTCAATCGCTTCTCATTCACAAAAGTCCCGCTCGAACTCTTTGTGTCTTTTAAATACACCTGAATTTTTAAAAAAGATCAACTAAACTCTAAAATATTTTTAAATATACCTTAACGTCTTCTGAGATATATATAATCGCGTGCTGTCGAGATACAACTTTGCTTATGAACTTCAGTGAATTAGGTGACGGTTCGGACGATTCGATATGCCTTCCTAGCAGAAAAGGGGTTTTGCTTAATCTTACTATGCGTTTAACTTCAAAACTGTTTGCAACTGGATGAAATGTGAAAAGCATATCTTCTGATTCATACATTCTGTCAAAACAAAAAAATGCACATGAACGCGTTTTGATTTTTTAATGATGAATGATTTGTGTAAAAATCTTTTACAAATTATAAAAACTATGCCCAAACAAAACGTATTACATATGCAACAATCATCCAGAAATCATAACTCTGCAATTCATTAAAGTCCGGTAAATTGGTTCCGCTATTCTGATTCGCTGATGGTTTGATATCTACAATTGAAGAATTTCCAGACACTCCATCAAATCCTACGTAGGCTATAAGGTTGGGATCTCCATCTTGAAGGCTGGAAGCTTGTAAAGCTCCATAGGTTGCAGCTTCGAAAAGGGCAGCGTAGACCTCGGCCGTGGTAGCATTCTTCCTTTCCGATAAAATTAAGGCCATAACTCCAGAAACATGTGGGCACGCTGTTGCAATCAATTCAGTATAATTCTCGAAAAACAAAAATAAGACTCACCCTGCGAAGTTCCGTTTCCTGATCCTATTGGTTCTTTAGATACTGAAGTCGAAGTGACAGGAAGAGAAGATGTAATTAATGTTCCGGGAGCATATAAGGATACACAGGAGCTAGAGAGGGATGGTTGAGTTATAAGTTAACAATTAGTCTCTCATTCGTACCCATAATTGGAGAAATTTGCTCGCTGATCTAGTTCATTTAAGGCACCAACTGTTATGAGCGACGGTAAATTGCCGGGACTAAAGTTACAAGCTGGAAAAACTTAATACAAAGATAAACGTGATCCCACTAAATACAACTACCATCAATTCCTTCATTTCCAGCTGCAGCGGCAAATACAATGCCCTTTTCAGTTCCAAATTGCACAGTTCGTCCGAGAATAGAATCCTGTTTTGCGTCTGCCCTTTCTCCCCCAAGTGAGAGATTGATCACACTTCGGCGGTTCGTCGTCATTGTGTTGTTTATAGCCCATTGTATCCCTAAGGCGATTGTGGAAACGAGACCGTATCCGTTTTTATCAAGAACCTTCCATTCGCATTAATCTCATTAAACATATTGCTAAAATAATACAAGAAACCACTTACTTTAACTGCTATAATTCTTGATTTTTTTGCAACACCATATGTTTTTCCAGCCGCAATTCCTGCCCTAATCGAAAAAATTAAACGTTTTTAAAACACAGTAGGCTTGAAAAACGTACACATGCGTCCCGTGCCCTTCATCGTCTCCTCCAGGTGGTGGAGTTGCCACACTTCCATTCGAATTGAAATAAGCACCCCAAATCGCCCTTTTTTCGAATTCTGGGTGATCTAAATATACTCCCGTGCTAAATGATCCGGTTAAATTTTGTAAAACTCTCAGTTCAATTATACGTACTCCACTATGTAAATATCTACATCCGCGCTGAATAATGAAACATTATTCTTTTTTTAAAAAAAAAAAAAAGAAATCATTTTCGACATACCCAGCACTAGAAGGATAAACATACGTTCTTGTTCGAGTACTATTCCGTCGACTTATTCGATCCAGTCCCCAGGTCGCTTCTGATTGTTTCGTCACCTTCGAGATATCAAATCCTTGCGTACCATTATAACCCGTCCCACTCAAAATCGATGCAGTTGGTCTCAAACCATCCAATTTCATCGGAGCGTCAATTTCAACGAGTTGTACTAAAGGACTCGCTTTTATGAATTCGATGACGGAGGGAGGGAAGTATCCAACGTATCCTTTCCATTTTGTCATCTCAAAGTTCCACTGTGATACGATTCCTCTGTACACAGATGCCGCGTTGACGCCGATGTTAAATTTATCCAAGAGGTTTTGGATTGCACTTAAATGCTGATTTACTAAATTATAAGGTAAAAACAATTAGAATACATAAATTTTCGATGACACTAATAAGAAATACGAACGTTCAGTGTCGGAGACATTTTCTCTTAATAGAATAATATATCGATTATCCAGCGACACATTTCCAAATAAAGCATTTCCAACTGCGTTGATATCTATCTTTTCAAGAAAATCGCTGATGCCCTTTTCGGGTTTGATGGCGTTAAATTCGGGTCGGGTTGCAGCATATTTTGAGGTTTGCCCGGAAACAGATTTAACTGCCGAAGATTCTTTTGTAGCTTCGCTTTTTCTGTTGCTGAATATCTCGTAATTCCACCTTCGCCTGCTAAGAGACAGTTTGTATGGAGGTTCACTTGATTCTGGTTGGGAATTAGAATTTCTCAGTGTGTCTTGTAACGTTGCGTCTCGAGGTATTAATATAGATCGAGGGGATACATTAGAGATGATTAAGGATATTAAACAGAGTATGTTAAGTAATTGCATTTTGGAACTTTGCACAGACACAGCCTCGACTCACAGCCTTGCAACAAGAAAATTCTCGATCAAATATATTGAATTCATGCTTGATTTTTCGTTTCATCAGCAGCTGGTAATTCATCAGAATGATGCTCATCAGCTTCATGCTCATGATCAGCTTGTTTTGGAATAATTTGTTTTCCTTCAACATCGCCTTTCGAAGATACCCCATTAACTAACACATCCCAATCTACTTCTTCCGCGGATCCAAAGAGTGTCATTACAACTATTCCAACAAAATATACCGCGGCAGAAACTAACAATACTATTTGCCACGAGCTGCGACATTGTGGGTTTAACCCGTCGGTTGGTTTTGATTTGCAATTTCCTCCGGTTAAAACTGCTCCTGTGAACAATGGAGCTGCAATTCCTGCAACTGTCGCCAATGTATTTGATAAGGAAATAATTAATCCAGCGTAATCTTTCGATAGATCAAGCGGGAGCGGGAAGAAACCGGGAATCGCCGCTCCTGAGAATGCAACACCGAGCACGAGTAAGATTGAGCCGCCTAGTTGAGAATCGATAAAAGCGAGTCCTACTAAACATGATGCGGGTAAACCAAATCCTATTGCCACCATTATTTTTCTAACGGTTGTCTTTGAAAATGTTTTTGCTGTGATTAGCCGATCTGCACTAAAAGAAGAAATCAAAAGCACGAAGTAGAGGAAAAGGTCTAAGAAAATTTTATCATTAGAAAAAATATTTGCAGATATATGGGTAGTTTATTACATGGTAAGAATCCGAAAAGCGAGGAAAGTTCTTTATCCAAACCCAAAATGCAAACAAGAAAAGAGGGAACGTATCCCATGAGAAGATACATACTCCAATTCGAGCTATTAGTTAATATTATTTTTTTTTTCGAATCAAATATTGCTATTCTTACCAAAAATGACAAACGAAAAAAACGATTGACGATCGGTGTCCCAATAACTTTCCAAATAATTTGAGAATGAATTTCAATGTTGGTGGCGGCTTGTGCGCTTCTAATACCATATGTTGACCGTGTATTACTTGGTCGGGTTGGTGATGTGCGTGGTGTTTATGTGGTAAATGCATATGAGCGACTTCCTCATGCTCATATTCTTCTGGTCCGGAGGCTGCAAAGACGATAAAGAACAAGAACCATCCAAAACCAAGCACCGCGAAAAGATAGTATGAACCCTGCCAGCCCCAATTTGTGATGGAATTCGGCATCGTTGAATCTCGAATCGTGGAATAAATACCATTTGTAAATGCCGTTCCTAAATACATCCCAGAATACTATTTTCGCATATCCGTTAATTTTTGTAATCTTCTCGTTGTGATTTTTGATTTTTACCTGAATACCGGTAGCCAATGAATATTTTTCTCTCGGAATCCATCTTGCATATAACGAAGTTGTCGCTGGAAGTGCTGCTCCTTGAAAAAATCCCGTCAACACACGATCGAGGATCAACAGCCAAAATGTCGATGCCGTGAATGGTGCTAAAAATGTGAAAACTGAAGACATCCCAATTCCAACTGCAAGTAACCATTTTCCACCCCACAATTGGCATGCAATTCCGATCATAATTTGTGGGACGATGTATCCGTAATAGTAAGCTGAAAACAATAATTTAAATTATGTGAGAGCCGTCAGATCGTAATGTCATATTTACAAGCAACAAATTGCGATTCTTGGAATTGCGTCCACCCAAATTCATCTGCAATCGCAATCTTGGAGACTGACACTACATTTCGATGCGAGTAACCGATAAACAGCGCCAAACATACAAATAGAATAATGATTGAATATCGTGGGATAGTAAACGATTTCTTCCCGAATTTATAGGTTAGAAGTGGGATCACTGTTGCTGCCATGGCAGATTTATAAGTCTAATGTTTTTTTTCGTATTTTGCTATTTGTTTTTATACGATCTATTTGTTTATATATTTAGATTTTGTGTTCCTTACTCATTGTTTATCATCTTCTAAAACGAAGTCTCTCACAGGCGACCTAATACATATCAGGAGAGATTTCTGATCTAATTAAAGTTGGATATTAAATAATTAGTGTTATTCCAGCTTAATAAATACAGGATAACATTCCCTGAAGATTAATTCTCATAGAATTTTAAGCTGATTCTGATTGGACTTTCAACCCGCGATCCCCGATTGGTCAAAAAAACTAAACGAGTCTCCACACGTATAGAATACAAGTATAAACGCGTAATTTTCTTCGATGATAACATGCATCTGTGATCTCCCACGCGGTGCGTGTAGTGTTCCCAATGATGTGTCTCAAATTGATGTGGCTTCGGGTGAAGTTTTTTTCAAAAGTTCAACCCGTTTTTAATTTCAATTTTCTATTCTTAACTCCGCAATTTAATACTTATTGCACCATGGCTACTTCGGGAAAGAAAGCTGACAAAACAACTTGGTATCCTCCAAAGAGTGCGACAGAAGTTCCAGTTTTGAAAATTAAGAATTCCATTACGAAGAACGAGGTTGGTCGGTGAATGGTTTTATCGGGATTACGTAATTATTTTATTAAAGGATGTGTTTGTTCCAAAAAACGGCAGACAGGTCTCTTGGTATACCTGCGGTCCAACTGTTTACGATTCCAGTCACTTGGGTCATGCACGGTATCAAATAACGTTAATTGCTATTAAGAAGCACGTTTCTCACTCTTCTCTATAGAACATACATTTCATTCGATATCCTAAGAAGAATAATGGTCGATTACTTTGGATACGATGTGACTTATGTTATGAATATCACCGACATTGACGATAAAATCATTATATCCGCTAGACAACAGCATTTATTCACGAAAGCCAAGTCTCAGATTACTGCATTTTCGGATGACGTTATTTCGACTGTTCAAACGGCGTTTGAGAAGTTTGTTACCCAAAGACTCGGTGATCTTGATAAACAGCACTTGTTGCCTGGCAATTGGGTTGCTTTCGCCTCTTCGCAATCGAAAATTGAGGATCCGAAGCTGGATATGTATTTCAAAATCGCGTCAAAGACATTTAATGCACTAGAAACGGCAAAATCTGCACTAAAAGCCAGTGATAAGTCTGTTGAATCCGCTTATCGACTGGTAGATGAATCTAAAGATGTTTACTCGGAGTATTTGGATGGGCTGGTGAGTTCGACTAAATCCTTGTTTGAAGCGACTTTGAATTAATCCCATTCAGTATAAAGCGGACGTCGTTGACCACAAGATTTTCAAAGATTTTTCCACACACTGGGAACTCGAGTTTTTCAAAGACATGGATAGACTAAATGTAATCTCACATCTGATTCCTCGTTAATTTTTAATTAAAAAATATCTAGATTCGACGACCGGATGTATTAACTCGAGTAACTGAATACGTTCCGGAAATTGTATCATTTGTTGAAAAAATTATTGAGAATGGTTACGGGTAAGTTCCGAGAAAGTTTATTTAATTGGATTCATATAATGATTTTACAAAATAATAAATAGCTACGAATCAAATGGGTCAGTATATTTCGACACAAACGCATTTTCGAATAATGAAAAACACCAGTACCCCAAACTTGAACCATCAGCAAAAGGGAACAGTAAGTTGTTAGAAGAGGGTGAAGGATCTTTAACTGCGAAGGGTGCGGGAGAAAAACGCGATGCAGCTGATTTTGCGCTATGGAAAAAGTCCAAGGCTGGTGAACCATTTTGGAGCTCACCTTGGGGAGAAGTACGATAGCGCTTTTATAGAGGAAATTTATTTATATTTTGACGTAGGGTCGTCCGGGATGGCATATCGAATGTTCAGCAATGGCATCAGACATTTTGGGAGAAAGTATGGATATTCACTCCGGTGGAGTCGATTTGTGTTTCCCACACCACGACAATGAATTGGCACAATCAGAGGTGAGAAGAAAAAATATTATTTTGTTTGCAGCTTCGCGTTTTCGAAATATTCGCGCACAATTTTTATTCGTAATTTCGAACAAAACTATTATTGCTGCAATGCCAAAACGCAAGATTATTTGGAAACTTTTCTCTGTCTGCATTCTAGAGGAATAGAAATGCAGATCGTTGTTTCCCCACATTTTTTTTTAAAATTTTTCTATTACATATACTCATTTGTTCACGTAGGCGTATTTCGATAATCAGCAATGGGTCAACTACTTCCTTCACACTGGTCATTTGCATATTGAAGGATTAAAAATGTCGAAATCTTTGAAAAACTTTGTAACGATAAAGGTAAAGAAGAAAAATAATTTTACTTACAACAAATCTCAAAATGGTTCAATTAGGAAGCGCTTGATAAAATGTCTCCCGCTCAGCTTCGAATTATGTTCCTGCACCATAGCTGGGACAAAACACTTGACTATAGTGAAAGATCGCTTAGCGTAGCAAAGTCGTATGAGAAAGACATTAATGTAAGATCTCGAAGATTTCTTTTTTATTTTGATTCTAATTTTTTTTTTTTTTTTTTTGAAGAATTTAATTACAAATTTTGGCGACATTGTCCGAGAATCACGAGCACAAGTAAAAGAGTTTACTGGAAAGA